>JAJOOS010081295.1:0-22211 GCA_029582725.1 Solanum chiquidenum | reverse complement strand
CTAGGCACATCATATTCAACAAGTCATAACATCTTCATTTAACATTAGACGTAAGACCAACATACTTCATAACATCATATAAGGACTCATTCATTTACAAAATCATGAGTCATAACCCATTTAGTTCATATCATAGGTAAACCACCCTCACAACCCCTTCACAAGCTCACTTGTGCAATGTACACATGGAGTCCCATACCCCCACATATACTAAGCAAACCCATTAAGAAGTCATAAGTGTAATTCACATGCATAGTCATACTTCATGTCTTGACATAAGTAAAGTCAACCTTAACATGCTTTCATATTAACATACATAGACCATAGTCTTTATTACATAAAGAGCCTAATCATAACCTCCCTTAGAGTCCGTGCAATGCATAAGTAGGGTCCATAGTCCTACCTACACTAAGTAACTCTTCAAGAAATCATGACTAGAGTTCATCTTCTTATCTTAGTTCATTTCTTAACTTTCGGGAGACATTGCCATAACCGACAGAGACCATGTGAGCTACATGGAATCCAGTGTTCTACTCCCACACCGAAAAGATAGGGTACTACTTGCCAAAGTAGGACCTACATAGATAATAGCTTTCTAGTTGATCCACTAAGCTAAAACCTACGGGGGCACGTATTTATGAAACAAGGAGATTGCTACTAGAAAACCTTGACTTACTAGGCGTGGAGGTTTTCATCTCATGAGACAACATCTACGTTGGGAAACCGAACTTGCTAAACGTGAAGGTTCTCTTGTGGGAAGCCGGACTTGCTAACGTGAAGCCCCCACTCTCATTTTTCATGTTCACTCAGTGATAAGCTCCTTACTCCCTTTTTAAACATCTTTAAGCCATTATTTAGCATTAGTTCATAAAATAGGCTTTAGGGACTTAATCCCTCATATCATATAGCTCAAAGGTTTCTAAGATGAGAATGACCTTTCATCATAGAACCTACATTACGTGAGAATGACCTTTCACATATTCATACCATACTCATAACATATTCATAGCATAGTCTAGTTTAGAGTACAATTGAGGAAACCTTTCAAGATACTCACTTTCACTAGATTATCATAAACCTTATTCATTCATTCACGTGTGTGTGTACATATGTGAGAAAGCCCTTCACATAAACACCTTCATACCACACATATTCATACCTTGCTAATCATACACTTTGCATGCATAATAAGATGTAAGGGTTCATATAAGAGTTAACCTTTCAATAGACACCATAACACATCATATTCATAGATATACATGTAGAGTGTGTTTGTGTACATGTTGGTCCTCATAGTGACATAATAGCAACAACATTGATATTGAGTGCACTTCCCGTCAAGGGATCTCAACACATTCACAATGTCACCAAATGAGCTACTCACATATATAGCCCTTAGGGATTCTAGACCACACACCCACACTTCATCATAGGAGACAAGGACACATTCAACATTGAATAGGTATTCCTAACATGTATATGATCACACATTCATATAGAGGTCATACAGGTAGGGGTCATTCCACAATAGTACTTAACATAATCAATCATGTAGACCACACCTTATCCCTAACATTATCATTCACATTATACTCCTCATCATCAACACACTTTAAACATGATGCTAGCATTGAGGATTTCATACATAACCTTCATAGCATAACTTCATAAACATATGCATCATAATCATAAATTCACTTCACATCTATTGCCTTCAAGGCCATGATCTCAACATGCATAGATAGACAAGAAGTAAACACCGCCACCATAAGTGGGTCAAACCACACAACATCAATTCTCATACTATAGCCTAGAAGTTAGGTTAACTTACCAATTCTCCAAGCCATGATCACCATGGATCAATCCTCAACAATTCATAATCAATTGATATAGATATTAATAGGAATCAACAATGTAATTCACTAACATAAACATAATCTAAGTACAATTCTATAAACAAAGGGATCAACCCATAACTTTGCCCATAAGGCCATAATTCTCAACTCATCAATATACCAGCAATTCAACATGAATAAGTGTAGATAAGAATAGGAAACATCAATACAATCTAATCTAAACATAATTTCACCAATAGAAATCATATTCACAAAGACCCATATCATAGGCCAATTTTAGAGAATTTGGAAATCATGGGTTCTTCAAGAATTCCTTTGAAATCATCTTAAAAACCTTAATTCTACATTAATTCATCAATAGAATGATTAAGAAAATCGTTTGACAAAGAACCCATGGTTAGATTGAATATTAGGAATTTTGGTCTTTGAATCTCTTTTGAAAATCTTTGATAGAACTCCTTGAATGAGAGGTTATTCAAGAATCAAGATTTACCATACCTTAATAATTGAATACCCATGAAATTGAAGAAGAAATCAGTTGAAAACCCATCTTCTAGCTTGAGCTTCATCAAGGTCTTCAATGGAGTTTTGAGAGAATCTATTTTTGAGAGGGAAGGGTCAATTGAAGAATGGGGTCTAATTTCTAGGCTTAGGCGTTTTAACCAACTTAAAATACCATAAATAGGTATAATAACCGTTTATAATAATTCCCCAAAGTACCCAAAGTACCCCTCACTTAGTTGGACCTTTTAAACAAGTCAAACTTGAGTTCTATTTTCGTAGATTTCATCGGGAAACAAGTTCGCGACGCGGAGGTGTTCCCGCAAGTTTTCATAAATTAAATTTTGAGACAGTAGATTCCGCGATGTGTCCGCGACGTGGAACAAACTTTTTGGCCATTGGTGGAGCAGGTCCGCGACGCGGAGCCACTCCCTCCAAGCACAACTTCAAGCTGCCTTGGAAGCTTGTTTGGCCAAAGGTTGGGGTCCTCCTCGGGGACCCTTAGGGTGGTCCCAGGTGTCGTATTCAAACGTTTTGACCATAAAAACATTTATTAAGACACTAGGGTCACCTACACTGATTTTTGACTCCAAACAACACATAAAAACATGCACAACATACTAGAACACACCAACACGTAAAAGACTAGTTTTCGAATGTCTTGGTCGTCCCCTGACGTTTGACTTCCAAACTCTTTAAAATTGACTTACAAGGCTATTCTTCATTATCTTAACAAGTTCTTAATGCATAAAACCCATGTGAGGCTCTACTTTATCCTACTTCATTTTGAGAGGTGTTACATAATTGATCATAGTTAGGATCATCTAATCATGAATTTAATTGGAATTTATTGAATAGGGAGGATCTTGACTTATAAATGTTATAATGGAACCTTTATTATCAAGTATGACTAGAATCACCTTCTAATGAACAATGTGATTGAATAGCTTGTAATGAAGTTAACCTTGAAAGTAGGGCTTGTAGCCATCATTGTTAGGGCTTTGGGGGTAAAGCCAATATGATGTGATCTTGTGGTGTATTCTCTTTCTCTTATACACTTGGACATGAATATTCTAGGAGATTCAAGTTCTATCGCATAGAAGGATTCTAGGTTGACTTAATAACCTAAAATGAATCAAATCATATTAGACTAGAATAGCTTGAAGTTGTGATATATGATCTCTTCATGTGTAGCTTGACTTGGCAGGACAAAACCAAGATAGGATATCTTGGGATTGAGGATTTACACTATCCTAAGGATAGCTTGGCTTAGTAGGATAAGACCAAGGTTGATATCTTAGGATGAGGATCTATTCTCTCCGAAGGGATTACTTGACTTAGCATTGTAGGATGCATATCATGGTAGCATGATTTAGTAGTAGTCATGGTAGCCTAGGATTGAGGATTTATACTATCATATAGGTAGCTTGAATTAGCATTATTAGGATGCATTCATGGTAGCTTGACTTGGTTTGGCCAAGACCATTTTATGGTAGCTTTGGGATAGAGGACTTATACTCTCCTAAGGGTAGCTTGACTTGCATTGTAAGATACATTTCAAGGATAGCTTGAGTTAGGTTAGTCATGGTAGATTGGGATTGAGGGCTTATACTCTCTTAAGGATGACTTAGGGTTGAGAATCATACTACCCTATGGATAGCTTGCATTTGTATTCTAGTACACTTGTAAGGGTAACATGACTTAGTTGGCTTAGGACAATTTCATGGTAGCTAGGATAGGACACTTGTACCTTTCCTAGAGTAGTTTGGCCTTGCATATTTGTGTATCTTCCAAGGTAGTTAGCTTAGCTTAACCTAGTTATGTTAGTAAGATAATAGCATGATCTAGCCTATTAGGGGGTTATTCCTTGGTAGCCTTGAATTGAGAAATATAAGTTCATTCATGGGTTATGACTTACCTAGTACTAAATAGAGAAGTACCTTATATGAAAAGAGGCAAACAGAATAGAGGGACTAGACTCCAACTAGTGAACATTCATGGTAGTCTAAAGAAGTACTTAGTGTGGGTTGTAGCATGGATGCTATCCATACATGGCACAAGTATCACTTGGGGCTAGTTGTGAAGGGTTCTCTTATGTAGTATGACTTAGCTTGGGTTGTTTCCATAGTATCCTTCCAAGATATGATTGACAAAAGTGGTAGTTCCCTTGTCTATATGAAGTAAGCTTTTAGTAAGACGAAAAGGAGGGTGAATATGACTAAGATGACTTCAAGGCTATGCTTAGTGTGAAGGGTAGTATGGGATGCCTTTCATGCATTGCACAAGTGTGTCTTGATGTTCCTTACAAGTATAGTACTCTTATGGAAAGAAGCTTAATACTTAACCATGCATTTAGACTATGATTAAGATGACCAAAAGGGGTACTTGGCTTGGGTAGTAATATAGGATGTTATTCTTGTTTTGCACATGTATGCTTTTAAGGTTACCTGAGAATGGTGCTAATATGGTATGGGTGACCAATGGTCAATTATGCTTACATGATTATGACTTATCTCATATGCTCATTAACTATATCTTATGTTGAATTATGTTTATATGATGCTTATGTTGGAGACCATGAGGCGACTACGATGATTATGCTATGAATATGTTATTATCTCTTATGCTTATTAATGAGTCCACAAATTGGATTCATTTAGGGCTGTATTTTGATAGTATTAGTATCCTCAAATGCATATTATGTCTGAATATTTGATGTACATCCTTAAAGTTTTGAGGTATTAGGAGTTTGAGGCAAAGCATAGACACTACTTGACAAGAAGGAACAAGGCGACTGAAAATAATAAAGAAATGAAGGCCTGAAGATCGCCAAGCCCAGTTGGTGAGTCACCGATCTGCTTGGAGATCACCTTTTGTTCCAGTGTGCTGAGCCCTGAAGGAAAAGATCAAGTTGGCGATCAAATGCAGCAGTCGACCTGTCGCCGAGCAGTTCCGCGAAGCAGTACCATATCGCCGAAAGACTCAAAACGTGCTGGGGCTGAAGGATAAAGTAGGAAGGTGATGCAATCGACCAAAAGGATGATCACCTAGCATATCCGTGATCCTGACTAACTTCGCCGAATGGTCCTTCGCAACACAAAGTTTCAAACACTATGAATAATTGTTTTAAATTTCTGTCTTAGAATCACTTCTATTATTCAAACTTTTTACAGTTCTGAGATAGTTTAAGTTTTAGAGGGTTTTGGAGACTTTGTTCTAAGATCTTTAAGATTTTAAGGGTTTCAACTCCAAGAAATTGGAAGTGGGTCTCGAATATTCTTCACTCTTGACATGTTTAAGACTTAATTCTTCACACTAGTTGATGGAAACTGATATTGGTACAGTTTTTTTATCTCTTTTACATGTCTAGCTAGAACCCCAATTATTGGGGTGTGATTTTGTGAATATGGGCTAAATTATTTGTTGGGTTTTGCTTTTTGATGTTTGATTTGTTGTTTAAATGTGATTTCATTTAGTATTTGTGTATGAACTTAATGGGATTGTAGTTGCAAATACGATTTCATCTTAGTATTTTTGGCTTGCTCGAGAGAGAGGTCGTAAAACTAAGACTACTAAATTTATAGCCGGTGGTATTAGGTCGACATGGGTTCAGCTCGAGAGAATGAATCCTAGTCCTTCTCCCACACATTCAGCTCGAGAGAGTGAATGGGCTAGGGCGAAGGCTAGGTTTAATGCGGCAACTCGGTGTTTTAGAGAACCCTAGTTTATTCGGGGTAAGTTGTTCGAGAGAGAATTCACCCCCACTATAGTCTAGCCTAGTCACAAATGTTCAACAATTTACTATCAAAAACATGTACCCGATAGTCTAGTTTATCCCGTATTCCTCTCACATACCAAGAATCCCGTATCCATATCTCGTTTCCTTATATTTTTGCTCTTTTTAGTTGTTAATTAATACAAACCCCCATTGATATTGATGCTTGCGTCACCCGTTATATTTACTATGTGTTTATTCTTTAATATTTATAGCTATGACTAATTAGAACTTGATTTTATTTTTCTATTAATTCTCAAAACCACTCCCTGTGGGAACGATCCCAACCCTTGGTTGTGTTATATCACTACACGTGATCGTTGGCACTTGAATCGAAATAGTGTCAGTTGATTATGTCGAACATCAAAATGGCGCTGCTGCCGGGGAGTGGTGTTAGTTGAGAATTTTTAGTTTAGTAAAATTTTTGTTCTTCTTAGTCGTAGTTTACTTAATTTTTAGTTGTGTATTTTGCTAGTTTGAGCTTTGAAACAGAGGAGGTGAGTATGTCAAGCAGTACTCGTGAGCAAATGGAGTTTCCTCGATTAGAAGTAATGATGCTCAGGGATTGCATTCTAACCTTCAAACAATTGGAAGGTGAACGGATTCATGAGGCATGGGCAAGGTTTAAATCACTTATGATTTGATGCCCCACTCATGAAATTCCTGATATAGTCCTTCTACACTGCTTCTACAGAAGTCTTGATCCCGGAAACAAAGCATTGGCTGACCAACTCATTCCGGGTGGTATTCCACAACAGCCCTATGCGATAGTAGCCCACCTGATTGATCACATGGCTGAATCAAACCAAGAAATAGAGAAGGACTTCATGTTAGACGCACTGATGACTCAAATGGATGAGTTGGCAAAAACTATAGTGGAGATTGAAGTCCAATGCAAAAGGAAGGACATATATGTCCCCCCTCATGAGCGAAGAAGTTCCAAAGACAACGAGGGTAAACATGTCAAGGGAATGCTCTCAATCATTCTCAACAAGGTAAGTGAGCATGATAGGGTGTTGGAAGACATGATAGTGTGCTGGAAGAAATGAAGGAGAACATCGAAATGATGAAACAGATGATTCGTTCTCATTCCAGATCCATTCAGCTACTCGAGAACCTTACGGGTCATGTGATGCCTCATCTCCATCCGACACAAAGAAAGGGGTTGCAAAGTGATATTTTGGCTAACTCAAAAGTGAATTTTAGGTGTTAACCCGCATCGTTCCATGACATTAACTATAGCGTTATTTGGGAGGCAACCCAAATCCCTTTAATGCTTTAATTTTGTTTTATAAATAATGGTCTTTTGATTTTGCAGGTTGAAGTGTGGAAAGTGTTTGAAAAGTGCAGGTTGGCGAGAGAATGTTCCAGTTGGTGCATCGCCGAAGATGTACGCGCGCCCAAGTTAATCTACCATTTGTCTTAGCACAATTTTAATTTGGAGCTTGTAAAACTCGGCGAGCCAAGGAGCAACTTGGCGATTCACTGACTAAGTCGGCGATCCAGATATTGCCCGCCATTTCAACCCCCAAGCAACTAAAGGTCTTGTAAAAGTCAGCGGGGTGAATGACCACTCGGTATGTCTTCGAGTAGATCAGCGAATGCGAGTAATGTCGCCGAAATGGATGCGAACTTGACGATTGTTAAGGGCCAAAAGTTTTAAAGTTTCGAACTATTCACTTTCCCTCACTTTCAAACTTCGCATACTCACACCAAGTTGGTAATTTCAATATTTTTATATTCCATAAGTATTTTGGTTGTTCATTAGTGATCGGAACTGGGATTTCATTTCCGCCAAGAATTTCAAAGAAATTTAATCGGTATAAAATGTTAATTTTCCGCACCGCAAATTTATTTTCGAAAATTTTGTACTCATTTGCAATGATCTTATCATATTGATATGTTCTGGGCCTCTCTGATAGGATTAAACGGCTTAAATGCCAGTTTTAATTTGATAATCTTTCCCGTATTGTTTTGATCATTGAATGCTTGTAAATTTGTTCCATAAATTGAGTTAAATTTTGGGAGGGTATGCTTGCATGTTGGTTAGATTTGTTGGGTGAAGTCTGAGTAGCCCGTATTTGTGCTAAATGGTGTAAATTGCACAATGACGGAGTGGTTTAAACCATTCTTAAGGGAAAAAGTCGTTAAATGGCCAAATTTGGCAAAACCGAGAAAAATCTAAATATCCCGAGGTAATGGATGTTAGGGGTCTGACCTTAATTGTACTAGTGCATGTTTTGATTTAGTTTTCGGTGCTTGCGGGGTTTAATTCAAAAAGATGGGTTGAAAATAGGCACGTTGGGCCATTTGGCGAGCTGGGGCAAGCTAGCCGAACCACTCGGCGTTTCACCTAATGACCCCATCTCGCCTTTAATTTCATGTTATATGTGGTGTTGGTTTCTTCAAATTTTGGCGAGAAACCTGAGTTCCCCAAAAGCACTCGGTGACTCGCCAAAAGTCTTCTTGTTCGCCCCTTGTCTGCACCGCTAAAATCTTGTTGCACTGTGACTTTCGGCGGAAAAACCCTTGCTCACTTAAAGTAGTGGACGATTCGCCGAAAGGATCCTCCGGTCTCTGACTTTCTAAAATTCTCTAGCCAATCCCTTCGGCGAGCCCTGTCTAGTTCACCAAAGAGGATCGACGATTGAATCATTTGTAAATTCTTTTCGAAGTTTTGCAGATTTGGTACGGACTAATCTAACCAGGCCGCCCCAGAAAAAAGCACAGGGTATTAACATAAATGAAGGGGGATCAAATCTCCCAAAGAAGAGAAGACAAGAACTCCCTCCGGGAGACAAAGGCAAACAAAAAAAGCACACATCTGAGAGAGTAGCTGTTGACACCCGGACTGAGTTGTCTAAACCTGAAGATGACCAGCCTTTGATTTCCCAAAGGGATGAGATCCGGGCTAGATCTAAAACCACGTCCACCAGAGTCCCTTCAGATGCCATTCTTTCTGGAACAGACTCAATGCCAACTCAGGCACCTCTTGTTACCCCCATGCCTCATGTCGTTCCTTCTCTCAGGTTCCTAAATAGGTTAAAAGGTGATTGTTTACGAACCATCCTCAAGGAGAAGCTACTTTCGACAGAAGGCTTAGACAAAAAGTATTCAAAAGTGAGGGAGACCCTCCGCTATAATGAGTTTATAAAGTTCACCACGCCCTGAGGCCCTTACATTCCTACCTGGGTCTGGGAATTCTATATAACTTGTGGAGAGTTGTTGCGCAAGAGCAACAAGAAGGCGATCGAGTTCAGACCTGTGAAGTCAGTCATGGTCAGAGGCAGGGAAGTTGGGTGCAACAGTGAACATATTAACACTATATTGGATAGACCGCTGCATTCTTCACTGCCTTACGAGGGATTTCCCATTGCTCTATCCCTAGATGACTTGAAGGATTTGTTGGCCCCTCTTATTTCTGACACCACCCCAAGGTGGATCGAGGCGGGGGCCCTTATTGAGAAGAGGGACTTGAGTATTGCTGTCAAGTTCTGGTTTGGCTTTATCAGTAGCACCATAATGCCATCCCAGAACGAGTCTGTTTTATGCTATCCTAAAGCATCTTGCCTTGGAGATATCATGTATAGGAGGCGCACCGACCTAGGACTAGGATTTCACAGGATATGTACATGAGAGCCAAGAATAGACAGACTTCTTTGCCATTTCCAGTCCTGATCACTTAGTTGTGCCGGCATGCTGGAGTACCCTAGGATACTGCGAGGGATATTGAGGTCACCCCTTCATCCTACACTAACATCCAGCGTATTGAGGCCGAGTACACACGAGATAAGGTGGACAGAAGGAGGGCATCTCAGACAGACATTTCTCTAGAGGTTGATGTTGACTCATTACCTGTAGAGGCATCTTTACCTACTCCAGCCTCTGGGCCTTTAGGTATATCCGCTCCTTCCTCTTCTTCATAGGCCCCAGGTGTTTCCTCCTCCCCCCAGCCTATCAGGATTACTCAGGCCATGATCCTGAAGATAGGGCATTTGGCCCAATCAGCTGACATGCGGGCATCCCGACTCGAGAGATCTATCCCAGGAATGATCGAGAGTGCTATACTTGCTGCACTCATCCTCCTCTAGACTTTTGTTGATGTGTTGACTGTGAGAGTCATAGCTTATGAGAGCATACAGGGGGAAGCCTCTGAGGTAACGGCTTTTAAAGTCGAAGTAGCAGATCAGAGGAAGGACATAGACTATCTAAAGTCTACCGACTTCAATTCATTAATAGAGGTTGATGATGATGAAGACTCCCCAGAAACTTCAGTGATTCCTCCACCTACCACCGGAGAAGTACAGAGGGATGGCACAGCAGATGAGGAGTCGGATGCAAAGACCGATGAGGAGCATATGGTGGTGCACGATGATGAGATGATATAGAGTCGAGAGGAGATAATATTTAGGAATTTTCCAGATCTAGTGTAGATGATTTTGCAGCCGGTGATCCAGATATCACTGACTGAGACGTCCACAGCAGCTCCTAGTGGATCTATCACTGCTATTCCTTCTGAGGTGATTCCGGGCACTGATGCCCAAGTACAGACTATTGCACCGGGCACCGATGCCTAGACAGATGGAAAGACTACATAGACAGGATCCTTTCTTTACCTCCCTCTCTGTCTTAATTTACTTCACTTTTTGGATATTTTTAATTCAATTGCATTTGAGGACAAATGTTCTTTTATTTGTCATCGGGTGAGGCCCACCTTTTGTGTGAATATTGATGCTTCACTATTTTGTGCATACATTTTGGTCGTTTTGCTTATAATTGTGTCTTACACTGCTTCTTATGGATATTTGAGCTTGTCGCTCCTTTTATTTTAAATTGTAAATAATTTTGACCCTTCCAAAAAATTTAAATTTTTGACACCTCTTGTACATGTGGAATGTGGCTGTTCTTTAGCAAATTTGAGTCTCGGTTTTGATCAATATTGATTATTCAAATAGTGCTCATAATCAAATGAACTTGAATGTGTGGCTACAATGAGACCTATTGAAGTTACATACTCAATATGTGAACTCTTTTCATCCCATTGTGACTAGCCAATTATTAAATTGATTCTCTTGTGATGAACGTTGCACACTAGCGAAAGTGTGGAGTCTTGTTTGACTTTGGTGTCGATGCCTTGTGTGATGAGCTTACGGTGAAACATGCATGATAACACCTAGAATTTGTCCCGTTGGTCTGGTCGACTAAGCAAGGCTATATCTTGATATGATCTTAGGCAACTTCGAAGAGTGTGAGCCAATTTGACATATACGTCTTTTGTGTCCTCCCTTGTGAGTGTGTGAACCTCTTTTGAACACCCCTTGAGCCTTACCTTTCTTTGATTTTTTTTTTGATGAAAACATGACCTTACTTAATCCGCTACCTATAATCCTCTTGATTTGTGGTTGATCAAATAGCCAAATTAGGCCAAAAGCCTAAGTTGGGGGTGTGGTGAAAAGAGAAGGAAAGTCAAAGAAGTGCAAGAAAAGTCCCATTTAACCCATGGTGTTGAAAAAAAATTGGAACCCCTCCATACAAAATAAAAGAAAGAAAAGAAAGAAAAAGAATAAGAATGAAAAAGTTGTGGAATAAAGTACAAAAGAAATGGGGGTTCCGAACAATCCATGGAATATGGAATGACTTATGAGCACTAAAGAAAATGACGAAAAAGGTGGAAAGGGAGTGTTGGACTCAGCCCCATTACGAGACTTGGAAAGACCTTTTTGAACTTAAGTAAGCTGGAACAATTGTTGATTCGAAAATACGGGTAAACCTATGGGTGAAAGCATGCATTGTGTTCTTCTTTGTGAGAGTGAGCGTTGCATTTGATTACGATACTTTAAATGATTAAACCATTGAGTGTGAATGTGGAATCATTCTTTGTGTGAGGGCATTAGTATACCTTTGTTGAGCTCGTACTTGCATTTGAAGCAAGTAAAGTGAGCTTGAGAATCTTTGATAATGGTGTGTCACAACTTGAGTCTTTGAGTATACAATTGATCCTTGCATGAGTAAGTTGAGTTTTGTTGTGTACATTCATGCTTGATTCTTATGTAGCACTGTTTGAGACATACTTTCAGAAATGCTGAACTTGAGTTTTATTTGAGGACAAACAAAAGTTTAAGTTGGGGGTGTTGATGAGTCCACAAATTGGACTCATTTAGGGCTATATTTTGATAGAATTAGTGTCCTCAAATGCATATTATGTCTCAATATCTGATGTAAATCCTTAAAGTTGTACTTAAATTCACTTGTGTTCCCAAACTCTTCTGAAATGACTTCCAAAAATTTGCAGTGAATTGAGCTCCTCTATCAGATATTATAGAGATTGGCACTCCATGTAGTCGAACTATCTCTTTAATATACAACCTTGCATACTCTTCAGCTGTATAAGTAGTCTTCACCAGCAAGAAGTGTGATACTTTTGTGAGTCTGTCAACTATTACCCATATGGAGTCAAACTTCTTAAATGAGCGAGGCAAACCAGTGACAAAATCCATGTTGATCATGTCCCACTTCCAAATTAGAAGTTCTATACACTGCATATAACATCCGGACTTTTGGTGCTCTACTTTTACTTGTTGATAATTTGGACATTGAGCTACGAATTCCGCAATGTTCTTTTTCATGTCCCCCTACAAATACATTTCTTTCAAGTCATGATATATTTTAGTTGACCCCGGATGGATAGAATATCTCGAATGATGTGCTTCCATCATAATCCTCTTTCTTAATTCATCTACGTTAGGTACACACAATATGTTTTGACACCGAAGTACTCCCTCTTGCGTAAGCTCAAATGCTTTTGTCATACCGTGTTGTACATTCACCTTAAGCTGTAATAGAATAGGATCAGTGTAATGCTTCTCTTTCACTTCCACTACTAAAGAGGATTCTGCTGCATTTTGCACAACAACCCCTTCGTCTGGAGATTCAAGAAGGTGAACCCCCAAGATAGCTAGTTGGCATAGATCCTTAGTTATTCCTTGTCTTTCCATAGACTTCCCATAAATGCTTGCCATTATTTTATGACTTAATGCATAAGCTACTACATTTCCTTTCCCGGGATGATCCAAGATATCAATATCATAATCTTTTAATAGATCAAGCCATCTTCGTTGCCTTAGATTTAGGTCCTTTTGCTTAAAGATATATTTCAAACTCTTGTGATAAGTGAATATGTCAACTTGAACTCCATACAAGTAGTGGCACCATATCCTCAAAGAAAATACAACTGCTGCTCGCTCTAGATTATGAGTTGGATAATTATTTTCATGTGGCCGCAGCTGCCTTGAGCCATAAGCTATTACTTTACCATGCTGCATAAATACACATCTTAGGACCACTCTCGAAGCATCACAATACACTGCATACCCTTTTGTTCCTTCTGGAAGTACCAATACAGGTGTAGAAGTTAGTTTATTCCTCAGCTCTTGGAAGCTTCTTTCACATTCATCACTCCACTGAAACTTGGTTTCTTTTGTGTGTTAAATTTGTTGAGGGTGCAGCAATGAAAGAGAATCCTTCAACAAACCTTCTGTAATAACCTTCCAATCCAAGGAAACTACAAATCTATGTAGGCGTTGTAGGTCTTGGCCAGTTTTTCACGGCTTCTATCTTATGGTTATCAACCCTTATTCCTTCATCGGATACAATATGACCTAAGAATGCCACATATTTCAAACAGAAGTCATATTTAGAGAACTTCGCATACAACTTACGATCACGAAAAATTTGTAAAACCTGCCACAAGTGATTAGCATGGTCATCTTCCGATCCTGAATACACCAAAATGTCATCTATGAATTCTATCAGGAACACATCTAGAAATGGCTTGAATACCCTATTCATCAAATCCATAAAAGCTGCTCGTGCATTTGTTAGCTCGAATGACATGACTAAAAACTCAAAATGACCATACCGTGTCCGGAAAGTTGTCTTCAGAATATCTTTGTCTGTGACCCTTACTTGGTGATAACCCGACCTCAGGTCGATCTTTGAAAAACACCTAGCACCTTGTAACTGATCAAACAAATCATCAATTCTAGGGGAGGGGATATTTGTTCTTAATGGTTAACTTATTCAACTGTCGGTAATCGATACACATTCTTAACGAGCCATCTTTCTTGCGTACAAATAAAACTGGTGCTCCCCATAGGGACATACTAGGCCTTATGAATCCTTTTTCTAATAAGTCTTTTAATTGCTCCTTCAAAATCCCAAAATTCTGTCGGGGCCATTCTATATGGAGGGATTGATATAGGTTATGTTTCTGGAATCACATCAATACCAAACTCTACTTCTCATTCTGGGGGCAAACCCGAAAGATCTTCAGAAAATATATTAGGAAACTCATTCACTACCGGAATGGATTGAAGAGTTGACGGCTCTGCATCTATATTTTTCACTCTCACTAGATGACATATGTATTCTTTGGACATCATCTTCTTTTCCTTAAGATAAGAAATAAATTTACCTCTTGGTGCCCCAATATTACCTTTCCATTCAAGGACTGCCTCTTTTGGAAAATCAAAATGCACCATCTTAGTTCGGCAATCTACCATGGAATAACAAGAAGCTAACCAATCCATACCCATTATAACATCAAAATCTACCATTTCAAGCTCAACAAGGTCAGCCAATGTATCACGATCACAAACAGTTACAATGCAATTATGATAAACCCTTCTAGGTATAATAGACTCACCAATACCGTAGACACTTTAAATGGCTTCACTAATAATTCTGGTGTTCTTTTGAACTTTTCAGGAATCAATAGAGTAACATATGATAGTGTAGACCCCGGATCAATTAATGTATATACAATATGTGAAAAGACGGACAATGTACCTGTAACCATATCCGGAGAGGCTTCTAAACTTTGTCGACCCCTAGAGCATAAGTGCGATTCTGAACTCCACTAGAACTAGCTTTTCCCCTAGCTCCTCTACCACAACTAGTAGGCATCCATCCCCTACCCAAAGTAGGTGGTGATGATGAGGATGCAGGAACGGATCTAGTAGGTTGTGCCACACCACCCACACTCCTATGAGGGCAATTTCTCATCATATGACCCGGTGTACCACACCAAAAAAAACATTTATCCCAAACCGACATGCACCTAAATAATTTCTTTTGTATTGTTTACAAGACTGTCGAGGAGGTCTTGATTAGAACATACTTCCCTGCTCTTGGTACCCCGCTATTCGTGAACCTTGGCTTTCACCTCTTTACGCAAACTAATTGCCCTTAGACTCTTGAAACCGAGGTGGGGCACTAGCTGTAGAGTAGGAAGATGATGGCCTAGGCGGTCTGTTAAAGAACCAAGGCCTAAACTCACCTTGGGATGGCTTAAACTGCCCCATGGATCTGGCCCTCTTAGAATGCCCTGTTTCTGACTCTTGTGTCCTTCTTGTTTGCCTTTGATCCTCCAACTTTTGCGCAAAAGCTTGCATCATTGCTATATCCATATCTTTATTCAACGAAGCAATGGTACAATATCTAACCAGATATGAATCTAATCTATCCACATATCGATGAACTTTATCCTCCATAGTAGCTACTACATTAGGAGAATATCTGGACAAGGAATTAAATTTGAGACTGTACTCTCTCACGCTCATACTTCCTTGGTGGAGATTTAGGAACTAATCCGCATGGGCCTCTCGGATCTCCAATGGCAGGTAATGGTCAGGGAATGCCTTTTTGAACTCTTTCCATGTAGCTGAAGGTGCATATGTTCCTCTAGATTTCTTCCAAACTTCATACCACAATATAGCCACACCCTTTAATCTATATACTGCTAGCTCAAGTGCTTCTTTACCACTTACATGCATAACATCGAAAGTCCGTTGGATATGATCTATAAAGTCTTGTGGATCTTCATTAGGATCTGAACCGGTGAATGATGGAGGGTCCAAATAAAGGATGTCGCGTATCCACGTGCCAGATGCTCTATCTACACCACTAGTATCTGCGACTAGACCTTCTTGCCTTTGGCTGTGGCCAGCAACTATACGAGTCAATAATTGGAATGCATTTCTCAAATCTTACTCGATAGCATTAATAGTGGGTTCTTGAGGTGCAGCTTCCCTCCTTTGATCTTCTGGAGATAGAGGGGTCGGGGAAGTCTGTGATAGAGACTCATCTTGAGCCTCACTTTGAACAACTTGATTAGGTGGTGGTTGGCTGGTCCCTTCTTGGGCAGCCACATCTACTCGCTTACATGTACTTTTACTCCTTCTCGTAACCGCCATATTTTTAATAATAAAGCAATTCAGAAGTTAGATACGATTCACCAACAATATTTGTTCTATTGCACGATCTAAGAAATGAAAGAAAGGAGACAACTCCTACATGTCCCGTAGCCTCCTATTTATAAATGTGGTGCACAACACATCCATAAGCAAGACTCTACACATACACGGCTTTGTAGACTCCCTAGGATGACCTGCTCTGATACCACTTTTGTCACCCCTCAAATCACATTAAAACGGACAGGCACTTGATGCCCTAAAGGCCCGAGAGAACCAACATGTAACCTGTGCTTACTATGCATATAACTATGACAATCTTGTGAAAAGTTCACATAGGATGCAGTGATACAAACCAACATAAGTCCACAACCTGTTAAGACGTAACTGAACCATATACATAAGTCTATAAAGCCTCTAAAAGATAGAAAATATTAGAGTAGGTCGAGACAGACACCGCCTTACCATTAACTACGATACAATACCAAAATGAATCTATCAAGGACTCAGTAAACCTTCGAATCAATATGGAGCTCACCAAAAGTAGCTGAGTGTCGTGTGCTCTTACTGAGGAGGTCTACTAGCTGAAGTACCTGTGCCTACAGCATGAAATGCAACGTCCCCCGCGAGGGACGTCAGTACAAGAAAATGTACTAAATATGTAAGGCAATAACATATATAAAATAAGAGTTCGAATGAAACCAAGTATCAATATATGTGTGCATAAATCAGAACAGAAGATCACCTTCGTTAACTCTTGTGGGATCATGTATGTTACATTCTTGTCTTTACCTTTTTGTGTGTTACGATCTTTATAAGGCATGTGATACGAATGACCAACTGATCAGTGGTAGAAGAGGATGACCCATGCTATGCATTTTAACCCCTGGGATGCGGTCCTCATAATTACACAAATTGGGATCGGCCCATGCTAGGCTTTTGCCCCTGAGCTAACACCTTTAATTATACAGATTGCTTCACTTAGATTCTTTAATCTTTGAGATTGTTGTTTTGGTGGTCATAATCATTTTTCATATTTTGAACTACGGACCAGTAGTACAAGACATAAAAAAATACTTCAAGGCAGTAACAATTACATAAAGAGCTATGTAACATCAATGCATTACTTGTGATCTTAAATGATACAATTCACTTCAATTAACTAAGAGGAGGATTCACCAAACTTGCTTTTGCAAATACCATTTCTATACCAGCACATAGGAGGATAATTACACACGTATAGAGTAGTGAACATATAATGAAGTAATTCTATACACTAAGGAGAGTGGGAAATATTGTTAGCTATTGGGAGATCATACGCTGCCACCATGTTTCCTTTACTAGGAATAGAACTTAGGAAATTCACTTATTGATATTAATTGCAAGCATCAAATTTCATGCCAAAGAATACTGAATCGAATAGCCTTACATACCTTATTCTCTAACCAATACAACTATCACGATTCAGCCTCCCCTTTTAGGTTTTAATCTCAATTTCTGCAACTTCTCCGTATAACTTGAATTCCTCTAGAACTTTAACTTTCCTTCACACTTAAACCAAAGAAGAAGAGAAAAGTATTTTAATAACCAAGGAAGTGAGTAGTAGCTTCTAGATATATTATGCCCTTATGCTTATACTTGAGCATAAATAACATGTTTTCCTAATCATCCATGGGAGAATTAAGCTAAATCCATAAGTGTTTTCACTTACCTTGTCTTGCAGAGATAAGGGTTTCTTCAAGAACCCTAGAAGAGCTTTAAGGCTGTTGTTTTAATCCTTAAGAGAAAAGAGAGAGAGAGATGGAGTTAATCCTCAATATTGTGTGTTAAAATAAGTGAGAATAGCAGCAAATATATCTTATATTGACCTTTCTTTACCTTTAAGAATATCCTCTAGAAAGCTTCATTTTCAGCCACTAATTGGTCAAGTAGTTGATGCACCTGCTTATGTACATCAAGCAGCTCAAAAGGTCAAACTAGGTGATGTACCTACTTACTTTCACTTGGTCTTAAATATTGGGCCTTGACAAATTTGGCTGTTGGGCTTAAATTTCATTTTCCTTTTATTTAACTTAGTTTGGGCCTCAAGTGAGTCCATTAGCATAGGCCCAAATCTTATCCATAAACCTTGGCCTTTTTAACTAGATCCAGATAGCTCAAGTAGGTGATGCACCTACATTATCCTTTGGACTGGTCAATAAGTCAAAGTAGGTGATGCACCTACTTGTCACCTGCTAGCTTAGTTAAGTCAATCAAGCAGCTCACTTATTATATTACATTTTCTAAATATTAATCCCTTTTGCTTTAACTTAGCACTTAACTTTTAACTTTAAGCTCAATTACCACCTTACTGTCTCTTTAAATACTCCCGTTGGAGTTAATTTGCAGTACACATACTGAAACGTGCAAGGCATACATCACCTTCCAAGATAGTTTAAACCAACACTAATCAGATAAGAATCACGGTCTCTTACCTATACTATAAGTTTATATCAAGTATCACAAGAATATAATAAGCATATGCATAATACGGGCTGTTACACTAATGCTAGGGGTGAAGAGGAAGGCAATGTGAAGCAAGAGGTTCCTCCCCAAGTTCCACCTCAAGCTCCTCATCAAGCTCCAAATGACCCTCCAATTGGGAATTCTACTCTTGAAGAATTTAGGACTTCTATGCAACTATTGGCTTAAGCCTTGACGGCGCAAGCCAATAGAGAGGTGGTGGCTCCGGCAAACTCTTTATGAGGGATGGGTGCTTTTAGGGTGAGAGAGTTTTTGAGAATGAACCCTCTGGAGTTATATGTCTCCAAAGTGGGAGAAGATCCAAATGGGTTCATAGGGGAGGTTTATAAGGTGCTAGCAAACATGGAGGTGCCTTCTGTTGAGAAAGCGGAACTAGCCGCCTATCAATTGAAGGACGTTTCCCAAATTTGGTATGAGCAATGGAAATATAATAGGCCGATAGGAGCGGGCCCTATAGAGGAGGAAGCTTTTAAGTCGGAATTTCTAGATAAGTTGTTTCCTTGGGAATTGAGGGAAGCCAAATTGGGAGAATTCATCAACCTCCAGCAAGGTAGTATGAATGTTAAGGAGTACTCTTTGAAATTCATCTTTTTGTCTAAGTATGCTCCAAGGTTGGTAGCTAGTCCAAGGGATTTGACTAATAGGTATGACGGGGGTGTCCGATTTGGTAGAAGAAGAATGTCGTATGGCAATGCTTGTTGATGATATGGATATCTCACGTTGTATGGTGTTTTCCCAACAAATAGAAGAGTCAAAACTCAAGAAGGAGAGGGCTAGAGAAAGGAAGAGGCTGGGTCGATGATGATAAGTCCTTTCATGATGGGTCCGGTGGACATGGTCGTTCTAGAAATCAAAAAAAGTTTTTCGGACAAGGTTTTCCTAATGCTCCTAAGAATAAGGATGAGAGGGTGTATACCCCTAGGCCACAAGGGATAAGTAATGAATCCCTATGGCCCTCTTGTGCTAGGTGTGGTAAGAGGCATCATGGTTGCTTTATTTGTGGTGAGAGTGGCCACATGATGAAATATTTCCCTAAGGCTAAGGTTACAAGAAGAGAAGGCAAGCAAGTTGCCTCTAGTAGTGGGGAAGTAGAGCCTCAAAATAAGAATAAGTTTTATGCTCTCCAATATAGAGAAGATCAAGAGTGGTCTCCTCATGTGCCTTCTAGTATGTGTTTTGTGCTTTAGTAAATTTTCCATATTTCTTGTCTTTTGTGATTTGTTATGTTGGATTTGAAGTTGTTTTTAGTATGCATGATGTTTAGAAAAGTTTGTGTAGGCTTAATCCCAAGTGGGGGATAGTGTGCCTATCTAGTAGGGTTATTGTGTGTCGTATGTGTTGCCATGATTTCCTTATATGCATGTTCTTGAAATTGCTTAGGTCTTGTTAGAAATGATTTATATGCATTGTTTCCTCATGAGGTAGTGCTTTGAATAGGATTGCATATAGACTTCATGAGTTGATTATGAGCATTCCTAGTTTGTGGGATTGAAGTTTTTCCTTGATTATGTGCTTTAGATGTAATTCATGCATAATGGGCTGCTAAGTTAGATTTTAGACTTTATGAAGTGTTTAAAGTGTCATTCGAGGACGAATGTTCCCAAGTTGAGGATAATGTAACACCCCATAAATTAGTTAGTTGAACTAGTGAGTTCTAGAGCCTTTGGTGTGAGGTTTGGAGTGTCGTATGAGGGTTAAAACTTGTAAAAGTGGTTCCGTTACTTAGAATGAAATATTTAGGGGTTAAACGTTTGGGTATGACTCCCCAAGGACTACCCAAGGGGTCTTTCTGGAGGACCCCAACAGTGCCCAAAAAGCTGTTAAAACAGCTTGGTTCACGGTTGCAATTCACGGCTAGTAGGCTGGTCTACGCCCCGTAGGTCATGGGCGTAGGTCAAGGAATGTAACTCCAGGCCTCAGTCCCCAATGACGGACTCAAATCATGCCCAGTAGACCCATCCACGATCCGTGGATGGGGGTCTCGTGAATGCTTCTAGTTTTTGGTAATTTAGTTTTAAGTGAGGAATTGAGGGTTAGTTTAGTAATTAGTTTAGAGGTTAGGAGGGGAGATTACTTAGTTCGTTAACCTTCTATAAATAGTTAATAGACCCTAACATAATCACTTTAACACATTCATCTAAAGCCCCCAAAACTCCCTCAAAAAATCATCTCTCTAGAATAGAAGAAGAAGAACAAGAAGAGAAGAGAAGAGAAGAGGGAAGCAACTTAGGGAGATTTTCCCCATTGATTCAATCTTTGTTTAGGGATTTTATTGAAGGTATGTGAAGCTTAATCATTCATGGGTTCTTCCACCATTGGAGCCCCCACAGTTTGCCCCACTTGTGAAATCAAAAAACCCATTCTAGCTAGGGTTGTGCTTGCATTGTGGGTAGGGTTTGGATGTGATTCCAATCTAGTGGA
This sequence comes from Solanum chiquidenum, assembly GCA_029582725.1. Classification (NCBI taxonomy): domain Eukaryota; kingdom Viridiplantae; phylum Streptophyta; class Magnoliopsida; order Solanales; family Solanaceae; genus Solanum; species Solanum chiquidenum. The sequence goes on along the minus strand of JAJOOS010081295.1, from coordinate 885 downwards.
TAACATCTAATTATTATTGATTTATCTTTTCTTAGTGATATTATGATGAATTCATGTGATTTCTATGATGAACCCTAGCCTAAATTGATAAATGTGATCATTGTGGGTTTATGCCATTAGAGGCAAAGTTGAAGCTTCAAAAGTGATCTTCCTAAATCGATGTCTTGAATAATAATTGATCATAGTTAGGATCATCTTGTCATGAATTGAATTAGACTTGATTGAATAGGGAGGATCTTGACTTGTAAAGTTAGAATTGAACCTTTAAGATCAAGTATGACTACAATCACCTTCTAATGAACATGTGATTGAATAGATTTTAATTTAGACATGGATCATGATAGAATGAAGTTAAGCTTGAAAGTAGGGCTTGTAGCCATCATTGTTAGGGCTTTGGGGGTAAAGTCAATATGATGTGATATTGTGGTGTATTATCTTTCTCTTATACACTTAGACATGAATATGCTAGGAGATTCAAGTTCTCTCACATAGAAGGATTCTAGGTTGACTTAATAACCTGAAATGAATCAAAGCATCTTAGACTAGAATAGCTTGAAGTTGTGATATATGATCCCTTCATGTGTAGCTTGACTTGGCAAGACAAAACCAAGATAGGATAGCTTGGGATTGAGGATTTACACTCTCCTAAGGATAGCTTTGCTTAGTAGGATAAGACCAAGGTTGATAGCTTATGATGAGGATCTATTCTTGTCACGACCCAAGCCTAGGGCCTAGACGTGACCGGCGAATGAGGAACCCGAAGGAACCTCAAACAAGCCTCATAGCGTATCATTACACATCCTTAGTCGCGGAAGCAAATAAAATGACCATAAGCGATAAGCATAATCAAGGGGGAAATAAAGACTAAGGGAGCAAGAGAGACAA
>JAJOOS010081294.1:0-18034 GCA_029582725.1 Solanum chiquidenum | reverse complement strand
ACCGCTACTTCTTTAATGGTTTATCCATTTTATCTTGGGGGAAATTAATCTGTAACCTCGGATACTTGAGGGGATTAAATTTCTTAAGGACACACAGTGGGTTCTGTGGACTCAGATAGTTCTTTGTTTTTTCTTTTCATCTTTTATTATTTCTCGTTTGTTAATCTGAATACAGGAGACAACAAGCTTAAGAAATTTAATATTTATGGTATTTTCTGTGGTAAGGAAATTACTGTCATTTTCTGTGTTCTTTTTGGGGGAAAAAAAGAAACAAGAAAAAGGGAATTATTTTATCATATGATAAAAGAAATTTGGGATGAATTAGTACTACTTTAATATGTTTGAGTATAATTTCTGTAGTATGTTTTCCTTGGATGGGTAAGATTATTTTTATTTTCTTCCAAAGTACATTTAAGCATTGCACATCTTCAGTTTTCTTTTCAATAAGAATTTTTTTTTGCATAAAGGTTAAGATATGCACTTTATTTCCCCCCCCCCCCTATATTCTTTGTTTTATATAATTATGAAAAGAAGTAAATGAACATATGTTGTCTCCTAACAATATTTGAACAGGAGTTTAATTTTTTGTTGAAATTAAATGTCTTCTTGGAGAAAATAGGAATATGATGGAAACTGAGAAAAGGAAAAAAAATAGCAAGAAAAGTGACTTGCATGGAATCATTGCTGACGGATAGAATTTGAGTGAATGAGAGTAAAAATCAGGTTCTATCTCTATTTCCCTTGATTATTATTTTCTTTTTCTATCCTTCATAAGTTATGAGATTTATTTCATAAATGTTAAGATAGATGGTCATTATGTGATGATATCAGCATATGTCTTTATTATTATGAATATGTATTCTGTTTTTGTAGTTTTCTACTCCATGTGAAATTTGATTGTGTTTGACTTTTGGAGACTAAAATCTTCTGATTAATTTTTACTCCTTTGTTTGAAGAATATAAGAACTTCACGAACAAATGAGATTGTGCATTGGTTTAAAGAATATATAAACTTCACCAATTTTTTTAAATACTCTATTTGAATGAATATTCTGACTTGAAGAGTACAAAATCTTCGTCAGGAATATTTAGGCTAAATGATTTGAAAAAGATAAAATATTCATCGTTAGCTAGAAACAGCGTTGTATTTGAGGTTTCTAGAGGTTAAAACCTTTTGGTTTACTACTCTGTCTGAATGTGAAACTGATTCGAAGAATATAAAAACTTCATCAAAATTCAAGATTCATTCGGTTAACGATTAGAAGAATATAAAATCTTCATCGTTAAACTAGGAAATAGTTGTATAAAGATTGAATCTTTATTGTTAGTATTCTAAATAATAAGTGGTTTGTCTAGTTGTGACAGAAAGGGGAAAAAAACACTAGTAACATAAAACTAGTGATTTTTATGTTACTAGTGTTTTTTGTGCCTGCAATGGGTGTTTCTCTAGATTAAATCTCCAAAAAAAGGCTTCGTGTTGTCAATTTGTATTTTGATAGTATACAATTTGAAAGAATGGAAAAAAAATATGTGAAAATAATTTCAAATACTTGAAAAAAAAAATGAGAACATATTTAAAATGTGGGGGTTCTTTACTTGTGATAAAGAAAAAATTAGACTTACTATCTAATTTAAATTTGAAAGTACAAGATATGATATTTAATGACATTCTTGTATTATGTTAGCCCACAAAAATTTTGAAGTATATTTGATATTGTGGTCGTTGAGTCTCTCTTTACTAGTATATGATATGACTAGTATAAAACCATAAAATTATATTACTAGTTCAAAAGAATTGTATTCTTTGATGAAAAAGTGTCACTTAAAATATTGTGATTTTTCATGAAAAGATATGTCTATTTGTATAGACATGAACATCGGTGAAACGTTATGTGTTTTGTGTTGTAAAACAAACATTTGGGGCATATTGCCCTTATTGGACCGAAGAGACTATGGTCATGGGTAATTCTATAACAAATTGAATGTTATGGAAAGGTCCTTCTGCAAAGGACATCTGGCAAGGTGTTGACTGTAAAACAATGTCTGTATTTGACAAAGTTATAAAAAGTAAAGAACAAAATATTTGTAGGAAAAAGTTACCTCACGGAAGGTCTTTTCAAACCAAGTATTTTTGTTTGTTCTTACTTGCTTGAATCAAATTGTTTGTGACATGAACATTTGGGACATGTCAATTACAAAACCTTGCAAAAACCGATCAACTTAGAAGTTTTGCCTAACTTCTAGTGCAATAAATCAAAATGTCAAGTATGTGTTGTTGAAAAGAATTTTAATCCCTTAGAATTGATTAACACTGGCTTTTGTGATATGAAGTCACACCATCTCATGGTGGGAAAAGTGTTTCATAAATTTTATTGACAATTGCACTAGATACTGTTAAGTGTATTTGCTAAATAATAAGGATGAAGCAATAGAAGCATATAGGCAATATAAAACTGAAGTTGAAAATCAGTTGGATATAAATATTGTCATGATTAGAAGTGGTAGATATGGAGAATATGAATCTTCTTTTGCAGAAATATGTTTGGAAAATTGAATCATCCATCAAATTACTGCCCATACTAACCTCAATCTAATGAAATTGTTGACAGAAAAAAACCGAACTTTAAAGAAAATGTTGAATGTCCTACTTATAAGTTCAGGTTTACCACAAAATTTGTGGGGGTGCTATCATTATAGCAAAAGAGAACAACAAAAAGTTTGTCTATTCAGAAAGAGAGAAATAAAAAGTTTTGTTTGTTTGTAAAGGGAGTAACAAATAAAAAAAATTGTTTGTTAGGAAAGCGAGCAACAAAAAGTTATATGTGTTCAGGCTTTGTTGTATCCTGATAGACAATTGTTTGTCGTCCCTTAAAGTATATATAAGCAATAACTCTTGAAAGATAGTGATCTAACAATTTCCAATACAGTCTATTCCATATGAGAAATGGAAATGAGGGAATTATTCCCAAATAGGTCAAAATAGGACCTAAGACTGTGGATTGTATGTTCATTAGATATTCTACAAATAGTAAAGCATGTCAATCTATGGTTCATATGTCCGAACCATCGGATAGTTAAGTGAAGGGTCTAAATGACCTTGGAACTAACCAAAGGAGAATGTACTTAATAAAGAGATTCAAAGGAATAATAAATGTCAATGGACAAATTACTTCCTTCGAGTTTTATTTTGTAACATTTCTTCTTGAAAATAAGTCTAATAAATTCAAAGAAGCTATGCCATCTATGGACTCGTGTTTTTTTGGAAAGAGGTTGTCAATAGTGAGATAGATTCAATCTTGAGCAACCGTACTTGAGAGTTGGTTGATCTTCCTCCAGGAAATAACCCTTTGGGTTCAAAGTTGATCTACAAAAGGAAAATAAAGTTGATAAAACTATTAACAAATATAAAGCAACACTTGTTGTCATAGGCTTTAGACAATAAGAAAGCCTTGATTATTTTGACAGATAATAGCCACTAACAAGGATTACATCAATTCAAATGTTAATTGCGCTAGTTGTGGTATATGACCTTCAAATTTGTCAAAATGGATGTGAAAACATTTTTTTAAAAATGAATAATTGGAAAAAGAAATTTACATGGAACAACACGAGGACTTTGTGGTTCCAGGTAAAGAAAAGAAAGTCTGTAAACTTGTTAAGTTACTTTATGGACTAAAAACAAGCGCCCAAATAATGATTGGCAAATAAATTAAAGATTGATGAATGTGATAAATGTTTTTACATTAAAGACACTCAAAATCACAAGATCATTGTTTGTTTTTATGTTGATGACATGTTGATCATCAAAAAAAACATTTCTGACATAAATGATACTAAGCATATGCTAGAAAGTAACTTCGATATGAAAGACATTGAAGTTACTGATGTGATTGAAAAGGTATTTGACAAGTTCAAGTATTTAGATTTCAATATTGTCAAGACTCCAATAAATGTGAGCTTTGTACTTCAAAAGAATGAAGGCAAATGTGACTCACAATTGGATTATGCTAGAGTATTGGGAAGTATGAATATATCATGAAGTGTACACAATAGGATATAGCATGTGCTATTAGTAAACTGAGTCGATTCACAAGTAATCTCATTCAAACTCATTGGATGACAATGAAAAGAGTTTTGGAGTATTTAAAACATACTTAAAAACTTTTGTTTTGCATTATTACTAATATTCAACAGTATTGGAAGAATATAGTGATGCAAATTGAATCAGCAGGTCAAATGAAGTAAAATTCATGAGTGGATATGTAATTACTCTTTGTGGAGGAGAAATCTCTTGGAAATCTTCCAAACAGAAATGTATCGCTCGCTCTACTATGAAATCTAAGTTTATCACTGTAGATAAGGCCAGTGAAGAAGTTGAATGACTCCAAAATTTCTTGAATGATTTTTGGCCCAAACCTTTTGCTCCAGTATGCATACACTATGAGAGTTAATTTGCAATAGGTAGGGCATGGAACATGATGTAAAATAGAAAGTCTCGTCATATATGACGTAGACATAATATCGTTCGAGAACTACTCTCTAGTGGAATTATCATAATTGACTATGTAAAGTCAAAGGATAATGTGTCGGATCCACTTACAAAAGGCCTTACTAGAGAGGAAGTTGCTAGATTATCAAAGGGAATGGGACTATGGCAGAGGACAAGTCATTGTGGCGGTAACTCTACCTAGAAGATTGGAGATCCCAAGATCTAGGTTCAAGGAGATCAAACAAAGTCATTGATGACGGTTCAATATTGTCAAAATATTTTTTATGGTCCATTCTCATTATAAGGCAATGTTCAGTAACAAGGATAAAGACATTAGGACTTTTTAATCCTTTCTAAGTTTGATACATGATATATCAAATAGTGTATCTACGGAATAATATAGTTAGAAATCACCTATGTAAGTGTGAAGTGTAAGCCGCTTCAAGGAGAATCCGATAAGGCCAGTTCTTTACGCACTTATAAACCAAGACGTGTTCATGGCTGAAACAAACAAAACAATGAGAACCAAAAATAGTTCAAGGGTTGATTGTGTGACTTATGTTGTCTAGGTATACACCAAAGCTCGACGGTTCAAAGATATCAAATCTACCGATTGACCGAGTATATCCGATATATGTTCACTATGGAAAGTTCAAAGGGAAACCCACTTATCCAAATGCAGACAATCCTTACTTACGAATCACACAGTTTTTCATGCATATGTTTTAACAATAGTCATTCCCTACTCATGTGGGGGATTGTTGGGTTTTAAAGGTGTGAACAGGAAATGAAGGGTTGTGACTATGTCGAAGGGTTGTGACCTTTATGAAAGGTTGTGTCCTTTCTAAAGGGTTGTGACCGTTTGAAAAGTTGTGCCTTTTCCAAAGTGTTGTGACCTTTCTTAAAGGTTGTCTTCTTTCCGAAGAGTTGTGACCTTTACCCTTTGTTGGCTATAAATAGAGAGACTTTCTCTCATTTTTCTGCACTGAATTATTCCCTTCTTTTGCATACATTTATTACAAAATAAAATCGATCGATCGTGTCTGTGTGTGTGATTCGTTGCTATCATTTTGAGTTCGTTGAAATTATCAAAGTTTGAGGTACCGCTACTTCTTTAATGGTTTATCCATTTTATCTTGGAAGGAATTAATCTGCAACCTCGGGTACTTGAGGGGATTAAATTTCTTAAGGACACACAGTGGGTTCTGTGGACTCGGATTGTTCTTTGTTTTTTCTGTTCATCTTTTATTATTTCTCGTTGTTAATAATTGCTACACATAGAGTTGTATGGTAATTATAACATTCACATTGATGAGTACACAGTATCGAAGGTGAGCTTCAGGATAAATGGTTATACATATATTCAAAGGGTCATGTATCATGTTGGTACAGTGAAAGGACAAAGATACATGGTCCCCTATAGGTCATGAGTATTAGTCAAATGTACTATCCATTAGCTTGTGCGTATTGTTGCATCCAAACGCACACGCAACTGTACGTGGTCGTGCAAGTAATAAAGTGGTTCTTTTTAGAAACTAGATATCGAATCCACAGAGAAATGTCGATTAACTATTTACTAATTTATACTAATTCTGATTATTTAATCAAGGCAAGGATTTCAAAGGTTAATACATTAACCAAACTAAAATAAAGATAAATAGCTAATAAATAATTAACCAAGAAAAGAGAGTTTTTTTCACACAATCAATGCATGAATCGATCTAGGATTATATTTAACTAACAATCATGTTTAGCATCAATTTCATAAACTTATTTGATTATCTAGTTATTTATTTACAAGGTTAATATTATGATCATGATCTCCCGACCTCTAATCACCTGACTAGTTGACATCTAACTACATCATTGAGCGGGGATAGATTGAATCCACTATAGAGCATTAAGCTATCTTGTTGCTTTGTAACCAAGAACAGTACTTAGGTATATCTCTTTCCTAGACACACATCAATTCAAGTGATATGCAAGAAAAGATTATGTTCCTTATATTCAATGTTGTATCCCTCTATTCCTCCCCCAAGTTCAAGAGAACACAATAAATTTGGTCTAACGGTGATAAAACATTGAAATAGTAAGAACAAAAATATATGAATAATTAACATGATTAACAAATATGCCGAATCAAGAATCACTTAATAATTACTTTATAAGTTAACATAATACTGGAACGAGAAGTTTCAGTCCACATAGGCATGGAGCAATTAAAAATCATTCAAAGAAAAGGAGAACAAATCATTCAAACAAAAATGTGTAAAATTAATAAAGTAGAAGTAAAGATGAAACACAAGTTCTATGGCCTTCACGGCGGCTCATAACTCTCTCTAGGTCAAAATTTATTTTCTATGTTGTATCTTGCTCCCTTCAAAATTTATTATTCTGGACTATTTATAGAGGTAGAAAAACCTAAATAAAATAATTGAGAAAACCAAAATATAAATGAATTGGGTTCTTTCAATAAATTTGATATTGCCTTCGATGACTGTCACATTGCAGTGAGATAATGAACAATCAATTTGCTTTCTTAATTTCTGTTAGCATTTGAATATATATAAATATTAATATATTATTCAATTTAATCCATTAAGTTTTATGCTTGATTTTCTTTTATAATCTTCCATCTTTAATTTTTTTAGCTCCAAATTTCTTCATCTTCTTGTCATTTTAATCCTAGAAATAAAATACATTATTATGAACAATCCATAAAATTCATGATAAAAAGGATAAATAAAAATACTAAATACGATGCAAATAATAATTAAAATTTAAATTTGTTATTCTCACATCATGTGCAAATGAGAGAGTGAGATAGAAAGGTGATAATTCTATTGGTGTTTATATGTACTTGAATTTATGTTGTGAGGTAATTGCTTAGATGTTTGAGCTTTGTAACTCTTGTGTTGATTTATGAATTGTGTATTCTCAATTGTAATTGTGTGATATGTGTTGTGACTCTAGTTAGGAATTATGTTGTGACGTCTACTAGGTGGTTTTCATATCCTATTGGTCGATATTGGAGGGATGTAGAATTATAGAAATAGTAGGATAATACTGGTTGTGTACATGCTGGTATTGTGTAACACCCCGGAAACTTTTTGAACTAAGACTCAAACCCTTCTTCGTTGTGAGTAGGATTTTACCAAGGAATTTAAAAAAAATTAAGTGCTAAGGTTAGGTCACTAGATATAGCACCTTGAGTTCCAAAAAGAACTAAAGAAAGTTCATTCAAGTCATTCCTAAGTTCTTCTATGTTTTGGGTGAAATTCAAACAACCATAACTTTTAGCATAGGATGAGTTAGGAGTCCTATAAGATATCAAATGAAAAATCTCCAAGTCCTCTTTCCAACGCCGTCGAGTTTGCTAATTTTCGAGCTCGTATGAGAGAGGTATGCCCTTTTTAAGTGAGGTTGTCTATTTAAGGAAAGTTACCCAAAAATATGAGGGGTATTTTGGTCTTTTTATTACCCCATTAGCTTATAACGATTTTTAGTAATACTAGTTTCATGGCACGTGTGTTGCACATGTGTATCGTATATATAGTATATGATGTAAAATATAATAAATATTACTAAATTAGAGATTTTAGTAAATAATTATAATTGAACGAACATAGGACAAGTTTTTTTAAATTATTAATATATATTGTCATAGAGTTACTTGTATTTTGAGATCAGAATGACCAGATATCATTAAAACATTTTAAAATACATTCAAAGTTTAAATATTGGAGAAAGTGACATTTCTTTAATAATATTATTTCTTACTACACTAAATTTTGTAAACAAATCTAACCAACAAAATAGAAAAAATTATCCATTGAAAAAAGTCACCAATAGTCTTTCCTCTTGAGGTTATGAAAATAAATGATGCACACCATTTAAGTACAAATTTTGTCTTAATATTCATACTTGAAATTTAGTATGTCCATGACACTAATAAGGATTACCATAAGTATTTAAATATTTTATCTTTATATGTAACATATCTTTTACAAAATATTATTACTCAATTAATGTTTGAGTAAGGCTATCATAGAGAGATAATTTTACAAAAAATGTGTACTTGGTTGTTATCATGAATGATGGTTATATATGCTTTAGTAGAATAATTTAATTTTAATATACAAATAACATCACCTATGGTGAAAAATATTTCATTTCATTAAATTTCTACCTTTACTTTGTGGAATTGTAGTCTTCTCCTTTTTTCTGCCGCATACATATCATATAGTTGTTGTCTAATGAAAGTATCTAGTATATATCTTATACAAATTGTATCATGATATAAAATATTTAAATTTTTCAATGATAAAATTAAAGTATTATTTATAGAATCTTTAATTTGATTTAAGATCATTTTATGACCAATCATTATTTTGTTATCTATTTTTATATAGCTAGTAAGGAGTGTATCTTGTGACATAAGGAAAAATTATATGGAACAATAATACATAGCCAATGAAGAAGGAAGACGAAAATATATGTTCATGCTATATTCACTCTAGTGTTCCATTTGATTTAAATTTCTTGCCACCAACACTTTACTTTCTCTGTTCATTTTTACATACATATCTATTAAAAAATAATTATTATCATGGGTATGTTATCATATTATAAGTAAAAGTGAAAATCTACTTTTGAAATAGTGAATTTATTATAAAAACTAATAATTTAATGGACTACGTTGAAACCCATTGTTTTAGCAAAATTAGGAAGAAACTCCTTCGTTTGAGGGAAAATAATAAAAAATAAAAAAACAAAGAAGAAATATCTTACCCAAATCATATGACTTTTTCATATTTGTTTAATATTATTGTCTCTCCCACAACTTTTCGACACTGTTAACTCATGAAAATAGTAAGAAAAAATATGAATGTGAATTGATGAATGATTTTCTACAATTTTTTCACCAATTCTTTCTTATGAGGCACCTCGAATTTCGTTGAATTTTGAACTTGATCAATTTTTGCAAATAATAACACTTGAGATTTTTTAAGAAGAAGAAGCAGAGTAGAGAACTTAAAGAAATTGTAGTTTAAAATTGTGATGAAACCACTGTAGTTTGTCGCGCCCCGAGCCTACACCATGGGCGGGACTGGCACTCGAGAACCATTGCTGGCCCCAAGCGAACCTTTGGTCTGGCTTACTACTCAGCGCAATACATACTCATGACAAAATACTTTAAAAGTAAACTGAAATCTCAATAAATAACTTAGAATGTATAAAGAACATTCACTAGCCAAAATGGCACTCAAGTCTCAATCATCAAAACATGAATGGACAAACTTAAGAACTAACATAAAATACTGTCTATGAAGCCTCTAACAACTAAGATGGACGTCGGAACAAGACCCAGTACATCCTAATGAACTAAAATGATAAAGTAATGAAAATGGGGATCCTCTAGAAGCAAGGAGGCTCACCAACAACTCTGTAGCTCAACTGGATCAACGATGCGCTGGATGTTGATCCTGGTTACCTGTATCTGTATTATAAAAAGTTGCAGGCCAAAAGGCATCAGTACATTGAATGAACGAGCATGCGAGGGGAAATCTAAACAAGACATAAGCTTGAAAGGAACTAAAAGAACAAACTTGGTCTCAACTCAACTGAACTGAACTGAACTCATTTCAATATAAAGCATTATAAACAAGTCCAATATAAAGAAAAGCTTTTTAAAACATGGATAACAACTCTGTATATTTAGAAATACAATAGTAACTCTGTATGTATGCAAGGATACAATGTAACCTCTGAATGTATATAAAATACAATTAAATCTGTGTATATAAGAATACAAAATACTTCTGTGGGAGTTTCTCTGACCGACAACCATCACTTAAGAGTTATTGTGATGATACAACGTTTTACCTCATGCTGCCAGGCCCATCCTATACATTGCCGAGGGTATAGAATCTTACTACTAGGTGGATCCACTAGTATATGCTAAAAAGAACTAAGGAATCATCTAAAAAATATGACCCTTTTCTACCCATGATGGCTACATGATTTATGGGGGCTGGGAGTTGTCTGAACTCTCCCCCATATCGGTGCTCAATACAACCCCCAAAATATAATATTAGCTCTTATGTTTAAAAACATACTTCTTTCTGTGGTTTGAGATAATTGCTCAAAAACATAGCTCAAAGGCTCTTCTTGGAAATCAAAGTTTCCTCTTTTGCTTCATTGTGAAGGCATTTACTATTTACTGAAAACTAGCTCAAAGGCTCCTTTGAAAATCTCAGTTTCCTTTCTTACTTAAATCTGAAAAAAATTTAAACTCTTTGGGAATACATAGTCCCCATATACTCTTTGAAGAAATGAACTTCAACTTTACTCTTGACTCAACTCAAAGTTTAGCTTGTACGAATATCTGGTTGGATTTTTGAAGTACGAGATGTTACACTATTGTATACTAATGGTTTGTGCCGCAACAAACATAATGAGACTGCAGACTTTTCAATCGAAGGAAAAAATATATGTTTTCCACTTAAAGAAAAAAATCTTCCCTAACCCTTGAAATCTTTGTTACAAAAATTGTACAAGTCGGCCATCTAAAAAAAAAAATTTGTACACAACTTGCTTTTATAGAAAGGAAGAAAAAACTTTTTAAAACCTATTGGTAGAAAAAAATCACTTTGACAAACCAGTTCAAATAGTCATTAAAAAACTAATTTTTCGACCGAAAAAATACTAAAAACTCGTGCTCCAAATTAGAAACAAGAGAAACTCTTCTTTCATGGGGAAAATTATTTCAATAATTGAGAAAACTAATTAGTTAGAGATAATATATATCTCAAAACAATCCCAATACAAACAACTATTTTCTTATAATAAGCACAATAATAATGATAATAAAAACAATCACAACCCCTGAAGTCTCAATGCACACAAAAAAGGTCAAAGAAGATGAGAATTTTATTTCCTACAACTTATCTAGAGTTCTACAGGAAACTAACATTTTCTTAAAATTTTATTTTTACATGGAGTGAAGGGAATAAAAAATAGCAACCCCAAGAGATTTTACTCTTTGAAGGTGCAGAAGCAACAAAGTAACAACAAAGTTTTATATGGTCACCAAACCAAAATATTTATAGAGAGATCTACACAAGACTTTCTCTAATACTACTTGTTAGAATACTTTAATGAATTTACGAAAGATCAGAAGGAAATCATTTGACATAAACATCAATATTAGAGTATGATAGGAACACTAATCTTAATTCATTGCAATAACTTGATTGAAGAAGACTATAAATTGATTAGTGAACTTGATCTTCCAAACCTTGAAGATTACTTTCTTAGTGTTCTTTTTCTTAGATGGAGAGAAAGAGAAAAATTATGTCTTCTGGTTCAGGGACACAATTATTTTAAAGATTCTGAAGTGTCTTTTCAAGAAAGGTGTCTTTTCATATAAAAAGGTACCTTTTCAAGTTTAAATTGTACATTTTCAATAAATCTCCATAAGACTTAAGAAAAGGTTTATGGGTTTCAAGTTATCTATAATAAACCCATATTAATAGATATTTGTTTTTGATGCCCCAAACTTTAATAATTTATTAGATCATACAATGAGCTACTTTAATGATAGCATATCTATGTATAATATACTAATATGTGAGTCCACAAAGTAGAAATTACTAACAATATACTCATCAATTAAAGATTTCATGTTTAACAAATGAATATTGAAGTAGAAGGATTATTTTGAGCCTTATATTTTCATTTTGATTTAAAAAAAAGAAGGTAAACATACGTAAAGAATCATGTGTTTCAATTTTCATATATGAATAAAATTTCACATTTGAAATTTTTGCAGAATATGTATTATATCTCAATGGTTCTTTTGAAGGTTTTCCTTAAAAACAACAATTTAGGTAGCACAAAACTTTTTGAAAATAGGTTAAGGTGTTTATCACTAAAATGATAATACATTATGAGTAAAAAATGTTAGTAAATTGTAAATATGAGGTGGATAATGATTACAACTAGATAGAGTTGTATTTTTTAGATGGTGAAATTGGTTATTCTTAGTGCTTTATGAGAAGGGTAATGGTAATTATAACATTCTTGTTGACGAGTACCTGGTGTCAGAGGTGAAAATATTAATAAGTGATATATATATATAGAGAGAGAGAGAGAGGGGATCATGTACCATATCGATACAATAAAAGGACGAAGATGGTCAACTATAGGTCATGATTAGTGGTCAAATGTAATACCCATTAGTTTGTATATACAAATGAGAGAGTGAGATACAAAAGTGATAAGTTTATTGGTGTTAATATGTACTTTTATTTATATTGTGAGGGTGGTTCCTAAGATTGTTGAGCTTTGTGTAACTCTTATGTTGATTTATGACTCGTGTAATCAAAATTGTAATTGTGTGACATGTTGATATTTTATTGGTTCACTCTGTTAGTTGGGTTAATTTGGTGTTGCTATTTATTGGGTAATATTATTATTTCCAATTAATTAATGTTGTAGGTTAATCCATTAATCGAAGGTGAGAGAATGTGCTAGTTACTGTATATATTGTCCCATATTGAATTTGATATTTCTATGTTATATTGTGTTAATTAATCCTAGTTGACAAATGATGTTTATCAGTACGTGTTTTGTATGAATACTAATCTTGATAAATTTTTCTAGGGTTGCAGATATGTTGCAGGACGACTTGAAGTCTCTTATATGGAATGACTAGAAGTCATTTACAATTTTTGCATCACTCTTTCCGTCGAAAATTGTATTTTTTTTGTCTTTATCTATTTAGAAGTTATTATACATGTCTAGACTAGGACTTTTAAGTTGTTTTGTTATGATTATTTACTCATAATGATATCTATTATTCATTAAAAGGACTGTTAATTTATTTTCTGCATATTCGTGGTTGAGTGATAATGATTATTCTATCTGGTTAATAATAAAGTAGGTGATTGCACTATATTTTATTTTGGATCGTGACATAAAATATGTATTGTGTTCCTTATTTCGAAGTTGAAAGAAAAATAAATATTCGAGGGAGGGCCAAAACTACTCCAACATTGCAATTATGAAGGACAATTAATGCATCATGTACAATAATATGAATGATTTTGAATTTAAGGTAAAAATTAATGGATCTATTTGGACTTTTTCTCTCCATAAATTGTGTTCCCCCTTCCTCCTTTTTTTGTAAACCTTATTTGGTTGAACCATAGTAGATATATAGAGTGAATGGTTATAAGTTGCAACTCTTCAATTAAAAGTTGTACTGTATCCAAAGAAAATTATACTTTATATTTAAGTAAAAACCCACATTTTTCTAACCCCCATAACAAAAATTTCTAATTTCACGATTAGTTCTTTTTTCCATATAAGTACATTTGTTTGATACAACTTCTTCATCGATTATAGAAGGGGAGAGAAGAGTGTATTAGATTGAGTCAAATGAATAGATAATGAACAGAAAGGAACAGGAAGAGCATATGAAAAAAAACCATTAAGATATTAATAAATGTTTGTTTAAATTTATTTAGTATAATAAATTGAAAGAAAAAGAAAATTATCAGAGAAGTACTCACCAATCAAAAATTTCATGTATAGAAAATAAATTTTAATTTTAATTTTAAAAGAAGGTGAATAGTATGATACCTCATAGGTTCTTTTTTAACGTTTTGTCGAAAAACAAATGTTTAGGTAGCACAATAATTTTTAAAAATAGGTTAAGGTGTGTATCGCTAGAATGATAATACATTATGGGTGCAAACTGTTAGTTACTCGTAATTATGGGGTGGATAATATTTTCTACTAGATAGTCATTAACATATAATCAAAGTCTATATAAAGACTACAAAGGCTTAAATATTTTCTGAGCACGTTCTGTAACAACTTATTCCTATTTTTGAGAAGTAAAAAATATGGGCATGAAAGGTAAGTTGATAGCTTCAATGGAGGTGAAGTGTGGAGGACATTCACTATTTGATATTTTTCATACCAATACCCACCATGTACCCAATATAAGTCCTAGAAATATCAACCATTTTGAGATTCATGAAGATAAAATTATAAAGGGTGGTTCAATTGTTAGTTGGAAATATAATGAAGATAATACACATTTTCTATAATCTCTCTTTCTATTAGTCAATATGATTAACTAGCATCAATTATATATATTTAGAACTACTTGATATTAACTAATATGAAAGTTATTTTTTAGGAAAATTATGTTTTTGAAAAGGAATATAACATCTTTCGATTGTGGGCGGAAGTATTTTTTTATTTAAATTATTTTAGCTGTTGCATTTATTTTTTTGGCTTCAACAAACACTTGACATTACTTAATAATCTTTAATAATAAGAAATTTTAGTAAATCAAAATATGTATAACAATAAATATTTTTATTAATATTTAATAGCATATGCTTTTGGTAATTCTCCATAACTTAGTTTTTTTTTTAAGATTTTGACACGAAACTCCACTCAAGAAAAATAGACAATCCAAAATACATAAGTATTATATTGTTTTCCATGAAAATTTAATTCGGGAAAAAATAAATTATACAAAAACAATATATTTTGAAGTGTTTAAATTATTCACGTGAAACTGTAAACTTTAATTTGTTATAATATCTCTTGTATTTGTTTTAATGATTATAGGGGAAAGGAAATGTACATGAAACACATAGTTGAAGCCGTTGATCCTCACAACAAATCAATCACTTGGAAACTGATTGAAGGAGATTTATTAGAGTTGTATAATTAATTTAAAGTGGTAACATCTTGTGATTATCAATGGAATACTTTGACATATGAATACGAAAAGAAATTTGAAGATACCCCAGAGCCCCTCATTCACTTAGGTTTTATCCTTGACCTAATAAAGGATATAGAAGGTCACCTTCTCAAGAATTAGAAAAACATGCATATATATATGTGTGTGTGAGAGAGAGATGAATAATTGGCTACTTCTAGCTAGCTAGCATATAGAATAACAAAATTAGAAAAACAATATATGTGTGGTTGTGTGATGAATAATTTGCTAGATCTAGCTAGCATGTAGAGTAAATAACGTTGAATAAAATATGTATGTGTTTGTGTGACGAATAATTGGCTAGTTATAGCTAGACCGTCGAATAAATAATATTATTTTTTGTGAACATACTGTAAATGTCAATATCTTCTATGGATGTAGTTCTTGAAAAACCTTGACATTTGCCAATCGAAATTTCAAGTTTTGATGTTAAAATCCACAAATAATCAAAGGAAAATGAAGTTTTAGGGTCATCAAAGCATACTCAAAAGATTTAGCACAATAAATCTTTCCAAAATTGCCTCCAAGGGTCATAAAAGCTAGTTTAAAATTATGTCTTTTACTCGATTATTCTGTTGGACTAATTAGGATCAAAATCTATGATTAGAAATGTATATAATTTTTGCAGAATATGGAGGCTTTCTTTCTTATACATAGTTTTTAATATTATTCACTGGAGGCATGAGGAGGTCGAACCTCTGTTTCAACTTATTATTGTAGAAAAAGTCCAAAAAGAATTATTCAACACGATTTAGATTCTTATTCTTAGCTTTCATCTAGTTAGGCATATTTGCGATAAAATGGAGTGCTCATTTAATTAGCTCACCATTTTTTGGGGGTGCGGAATTCATCTTATGTCTGGCTAAAGATTTTATTATAATATTCTTTAGCTAAGGGTTTTAACCTTGATATTTCTTTTATATTATTTATGATGTATTCTAGATATAACATATCTTGGGTTCTTCGATACACATGTAAATTATTTTCTATTAATTGTTCTAATAGTTTTATATTTTTCATAGTTTCTATCCAATATTGTAAATATTCGTAATTCATTTTAATCTGAATTTATTTCTAAATCGTACCATTCTATTCTTTCATTATCTAAATATAGATCTTGTAAATCTATTTCATACCATTCTTGGTTTAGTATATCTTCTAATTCATTATTAAATATTTGTTTCCATATGATTCTTCTTAATTCAATTATTTCTATACCATTAAGTATATATAAGATTAAATTTTCATAGTTTTTATCATTTCATCATGCATGTATGTAGTCATGTTCGTTGTTATGCAGATTTTTTATTTTCAATTATTCTTTCCTATCATATTGATAATTGATTAAATTCATATTAGATCATTATGAACTAGATTATTTGTTTATCGTGTTTTCCGGTCATTACTAGCATCGTACTTTAGCGGATACTTTCTTCTTATCAGCGCCTCAACTGTGTTTACTCCCCTAAACGGCTTTCCTCGCCTACTGATTTCAACATTAGGATGACATATTATAGAAGTTTTCTCCCTGTTTCCAGTGTGCTAATAAACTAGAAATCATGATTCAAATAATTCTAATAATAATAACTAACATAAATTTATTCAATCATATATATGATATTCAGGAATATATGAAATTAGTTTCGCATATTTTTTGAACAATATACCTTTGCCTCTTGGTTATTCATGATATCTGAAATATCTGATTGGATTTCAGATTGTTGTTCCATTTATCTAAATACTATATCTAAATATTAATTTTTGTAGAGAGGTTTTTGAAAAGAGAGTTATATATATCAGGCATTGCCTGCCCTTTATTTTTACATATTCCTTCCTTTATATAGAAAAGAATTTCTATTCTAATAACTATGCATGTTCCGTACTATGCATTTTACTTACTTTACAAATACTACACTTGTCAAATATAATATGACACACCATACCTACACCATACCTACTTTATGACACATTTATCTACTTTATGACACATACTATTCACACTATGACACTATTATGACTACTACTATTCACATTATGACACACTATTATGACATACTACTATTCACACCATACTTTATTGACTTTTTTACAAGACAAATAACTTTCAAATAACTTTACGTCTATTCTTCTTCTTATCTTCTTCTCCGTCTTTATCTTCTTTTATCTTATCATTCCAGCGGGACATCTGGTTAATAGTTCTGGTGAAATAAATCCTGCTTTGAGTGCTCTTGTCGTAGGTCTTTCTTCTAGTTTTAATAACGATAAAATCCATCGCTGGACTTCATCCATATCCGCTCTTTGTAGTTCTCTTGAATTCGAGTATATCATTAATTGATCTCTCGAGTAATAACTACATATAGCGTTTCCGTTTAAATAGTTGTTTGCTAATTCTTGTATAATAGTTGATATACCAATTAGTCTTTTGTTGGCATAAAAACCTGGTATCTCTAATTTTTGTATTTCGGCTTGTTGTCCAATATCTTCTGGTATAATCATATCTTTGGTTAATCCTATCTTGATAACTTGAATTTGAGGTTTTATCTCCTCGTATAATATCTCTGCTGGTGCTGTATAAAACTTTATAAAAAATAAATTTCCCTTGGTAACTCTTTTATATGTAATGAATGCCTTGTATAGTTTCGGTATTCCACTTATCTCTTCTCCATCATATGTGTACACGGTGTTTAATAGTCCGTAATTATAACATGTTTTTACTAAATTGGCGTTGGTTTTTGGTT
>JAJOOS010081292.1:0-32114 GCA_029582725.1 Solanum chiquidenum | reverse complement strand
TGGTGTTGGACAAGTTGTGTATTATGCTTGAGCTTGACTCATGTATGGTATTTAGGTATCATTCCTTTTTTTTTGTTTCTCTTGCTCCCTTAGTCCCGATTTTCCCCTTGATTATGTTTATCGCTTATGGTCATTTTATTTGCTGCCGCGACCAAGGATGTGTAATGATACGCTATGAGGCGTGTTTGGGGTTCCTTCGGGTTTCACATTCGCCGGTCACGTCTAGGCCCTAGGCTTGGGTCGTGACAGTAGTACTTAAAGGAAACTCTATTTTGTTTACCAGCCAAGCAATGCTCACACTTTTCTAATTTAGTACTTTTGAAATTTGACAATAATTTCTTCTTGGCTAGAACATTAAGTCCCTTTTCACTGATGTGACTACGCCTCTTGTGCCATAACGTTGAAGAGCTATCGCTCTCAACCACATTCACCATATCAACCCAAGTGGAAGCCGTAGTCCAGTATAGACCACAACATTTGTTACCATGAGCCATAACCAAGGAACCCTTAATGAGTTTCCATTTTCCATCACCGTTGGTGCTAACATATCCTTCATCATCTAAAACACCAACAAAAATCAGGTGCAGACGAACATCAGGAGCATGTTTCACATTGTTCAAAACTAGTTTAGTTCCAACACTAGTTTCCAAATAAATTGTACCGATACCAACCACCATAGATATAGTCTTATTACCCATACTCAAGGTTCCAAAATCACCAGGAGTATAGGAAGAGAAAAAATCCTTCCTTGATGTCACATGAGATGCGGCACCAGTGTCCACAATCCATCTTGACTCATCACAAGTAATATTTATCATAACTGCATCAAGGATGGTAACAAGATCTTCAGTGGTAAGGGTGACTAGGCAATTTTTATTGCCATCTTCTTTAGTTTCCTCTTAGTTTTTGTTCTCCCTCTTCAACTTCCTGCAAAACTTCTTTGTGTGCCCTTTCATTCCACAATAATAACACTCAATATCCTTAAGTCTGCCTCTGGATTTGCTCCTATTTTGTTCTCTATTCTGAGAACCACGAATTTTGTTATCCCCCTGGAGCCAGTTATTAGGACATTCGACGAAGAAGAACCTTGAGTTTTTCTTCTCATCTCTTCGTTCAAGACACTACTCTTGGTGGAATCCGTAGAGATCACACCATCCGGAGCAAAATTTGACAATGAAGTTCTAAATGTTTCCCAAGAGTCTGGTAGGGAACCAAGTAGAAGCAAGCCTTGAATTACTTCATCAAATTTGATGCCCATAACAGATAATTGGTTCATGATCCCCTGAAAATTATTCAGATGGTCTGTCATCGGAGAACCATCATGATACTTTAAACTCAACATCTGCTTTATTAAGAACATTTTGTTGTTGCCAGTCTTTCGAGCATATAAACTTTCAAGATGCTCCCATAGGGTTCGAGCATGTGTTTCCCCAGAAATATGGTTCAACACATTATCGTAAAACTATTGCCTAATGAATCCACAAACCTGTCTATGCAACAGATTCCACTCTTCATCTGTTTTATTATCAGGCTTTATAGTGGTAAAGTCTGGTTCATAAAAATTCTTGACATAAAATAGATCTTCCATTTTTCCCTTCCAAATGACATAATTAACACCATTCAAAGTAACCATTCTACTTATGTTGGCTTCCATCATTTTCAAAAAATGAAGTTATTGCAAACCAAAGTAAATCTTTTATGATGTGGAAGTTTAGACTGTGCTATAATCACAGAGCATACTCAGATAAAACCTTGGTTCTGATACCATTTTGTTGGGAAAACGATGACTAACATAAAAATATATGTAGTCAAAATAATGGAAATAAATGGGAAAATAATGACACCAAGAATTTTACGTGGAAACCCTTTTTAAATAAGGGAAAAACCACGGGCCAAGAGGAGCAACTGATATCACTATAGTAAGGAATTTTACAATGTGTAGTCATGAATACAATACTCAAAGTGACTACTACACACTCAAAAGAAATAACACTCTTTTGATTTCCACCTTATTAAAATATTGCTCACACTCTATTTTTCTTCACAAACTATTTTTCTTGTATAGTCTATGGAATACCTCACTTTACTCTCAAAATGGTTTTTTCTCTCTAACTTGGTGTGTTCTAAAAATGAGCAAGAATGCTCTATTTATAGAAGGAGAAAACCATGCCTATGTCACTAATGACATAGGCAAATGTAGCAAAGTCCAAAGGGTTGTAAATCTTACCAATTTGCCAACCACTAAATCTTTCGTTTTCAACTCTTATCACTATTCCTTTATAACAATTAATTATAGCAATTGAGTAGCAAAAATTGACCAAAAAATATGGGATGGACTCCACCCCTTTCTTGTATCGACTAGTTGAAAAGTCTCCATTCTTCGTGGTTCCGTGGTGGCACTATTCGTTAGTTTGGAAGTACTTCAGAAATAGGGTGGGTGATTATCCGTGTATTAATCATTTGGGGACAAACGAGGGGTAAATTTGTATCTATTGTAATGACCCGAGCCGTCGTTAATTAGGAAAAGCAAAAATTTGGGAAATTCTAGGCCACTGTCCGCCAGGGCGGGGTAAGTTGGAGCCAGAGCGGGATAGGTGAGACAAAATGTAAATAACGCGAAATTCTATTTCCTCCTTCTCTTTGAAATACTTAAATTAGTCGTAAAACACCCTAGAAATCCCCTAAAAGCTGCTCCAAGCTCGGGGAAGAGGGACTGAGAGATTTCTAGCATGAAGATGTCGATGGATCGTAGATTTCCTGTCAAGATCACCGTCACGAATCCCGAAAACAAGTATCAAAGACCAAAACTCCGTGCAGCTGCTTGGCGCCCAGGTAGGCTAGATTTTATGAATTTTGTAGTTATAAATCTGTGCCCACTGAGTAATATATATATATATCAACAGTAGGATTTATGCATAGGCCTTCGTGCATCGAACATAATATGATTAAATCCTAGGAAGAAATCTTAGATGATGGACTAGGGTTAGGTATGGTTGAATTAATGCTTACATGATATACGTGGATGAGTAGTTCATTGGTGATGGTTGTGATTCTATGATTGTGTGTTGTAGGTTGTTTCTTGCTTTATTGTAATACATGCATATATGTGAACGAATCTTGTTGATCACACCTAATGTAAATAGTATGAACGAAGAATTAAATGCTGTGAATCACTCTTGTTGTATGTTTGTGATGACATACTTGTGATTGTTATTGTGGCTTGTGAATGGATCGGGTGTTGCATTCCGACACACTAACTTGGATCGGTTGCCATGTTCCGGCATAATTATAGGATCGATTTCCACATTCCGACATAAACATTGAATCGGGTACAACATTCTGGTATGCTAACAGATTGGGTTTGGGTTCCATGAGAGGACCAATGACTTGACTTAACTGTGATATTTAAGAATCGTGAAATTGATTGTGGTTCGTAATGGTAAATTATATTGTGATTCCCCGGAGTGGCTATATGTCTATGAGAACTTATATGTGATTATTCTTTGTATTGAGTAAACTTGTTGCGTATTGTGTTGTCGAATGAAATGGGGAAAAGCCAATGGTTCAAGGGCCGAATGATTGATAGCAAGGGTTGTTCGCGTGTTGTGATGACGAGGAGTGGGGGTAGTGTTCGTGATGAAATTGCTTAGGTGGATTTCACTTTGGAGGAATGGGTTGTGGGTAGTAGCTAGAATCTTGACGTAATGTACTGTGTGGCCTTGGCAGGGTAATATGAAGAGGAAGTAAGGGTATGACGGGAGCGGTTAGTCGGAAATGCTTGTAATTTTGGTGGGGATTATTCTATGTGTTAGACTGTTTAGGTTATGATCAAGAACCTAGTAAGTAGGTTGACCGAGAGGGTGGTTATTAGTTAGAGTACTAGTGTAATTCTGAGGTTTTCAGGAGAGGGTAAAGGTGGAGAAGCGAGTGGTTTATTGCATGTTTCTTGCTGGTTGTTTTCTTATGTTATGTGGTGGGCGTCGGGTTGACCGATGATGACTACCAGTACGTGTGGTTTGTACTGATACTACTCTTGCTATGTCTTTTTGACATAGTTCTGATGCAGGTGGGTGATGTTTCCTTAGATGAAGATGAAGAATCCTCCGGCAGCTTCTACTTTTCCTTCCGCATGGTGGGAGCAATGTCTTTTATTAAATTATGTCCAGTTTGTACTCTTAGTAGCTCTTGTACCTGTTTAGATTAGATTCTTGGGGGTGTTAGTTACTTACAAGTTTTAAATCTAAATTGTTTAAAAGTTTTATTTATGAAAACCCTATGATTTCATTTACCTCCGTTTTCATTAATTTTTCCGCATATTTTAACTATTGAGATATGAGTGTTCTCCTACTTAGGCAGTAGAGTAGTTGCTCGCATGGCCCGGTGTGTTGGGTCGTGACAATATTAAGGGATAATGTGTAATGGCCAGCAATAAAGTACATTTCTAGTAACAGTTGAAAATAATCGCCGGGAAACCTTTAAATTGCTTTTTCTAAAAATAACAGTCCCACTTTTGCCAACCTTTGCCCTTTCTATTGAGGAAAACTCACGCTTCTGCCAAAATTGTTTCCCCCTTCTTATAAGGAAAATTCCCACCTTTTGCAAATAAAACCCTCTCCCAAGTCCCACCCGCATAAGAAAAACACTACTAACCCAGGACGTCGAGGACTTATTCCATCAGAGCAGCGATATCAAGAAAGTATCAAGGAAGTCCATGACCAAGTATTCAGGTAAGTAGATCGCTACTATCTAAATTTACTTTATGTGTTAATTTTGTTCTCTGTTTCTATGTCTATATGTATGTAGATTATAATGTTTTATGTATCATTGCTTTTATGTTTCTGTCTCTATAGATGTGTTTGTTAGGTCGTGTTTGTGATCTATGATTTTTATTTAATTGGTTGCAATTTATTGAATCGATTCCTTTGTTTTTCCTATTATTTTACGAAGTGAAGAAACAATATTGTGATGGTAGATGGAGGACCAGTTTAACTTTAATGAAACCTCTGAATACTAAAAAAATATAAAGGTAAAATTGTGTGGACTAGATTCAAAGCAAATAGTATCATATCGTGTTCTTAAAGAACAACAAACTTAATGTTATTTACTGCCTACTTCAACTAATCGAGACTCGAGCTGAGTATATTCATGATTGACACTGTTAAGCAATCTTGGTAACTGGAAAAATATACTGTTGTACAAAATAAAAAGAGATTTACCTGTTCCTGGAGATACTGTTGTATAAAATAAATTTACATGTATCATGATCAGTCAAAAGTACCACTGTGAATATGACAATTAGTACAAGTAAACTGTTGTTGCAACTCGTGCTGCATCATTGAGTGTTGAATTTATTTCTTATGATAGAGGATGAGAAAAACATAATGAAAACTCTCATACTCATACACTTGTGTCTCTATTCCAGTATGAAAAATACTAAATTATATAAACTGTCGAACAACAACTTGCTAACTACACCCACCCTTTCCAATTTGTTAGAAGTACAGAGCAGTTAGAACAACAGTTGTAGCGATGACTAGTTTTATTATAAAACTGGGAAACAATTAAAACTCTATCAATCAGCTGCTATCCAGTTACATCCACTAAAGGTTGAGCAAGAGTTGTAATGACGACTAGTTCTATTACTATTGTTCCATGCCTATATTAATTGAATATCTTTACGGACTTTGAACTTGCGATTTCTTTTGACATATTGTTGGAAAGGATTGCGAGTTCACTCTCTATGACATATAACTGGATATACTTACATATTAAAAAGGACACTAAGTGAGTTGCAATTCCTTTAAATAAGATGGTAACAATTTTTTATTGATTGACTATTCAATGTGCAAGCTTAGTATCAACCTTATGATGAATCGGGTGACATCAATTTTCTCTATATTGTTTTCAAATCTTAGTTGTAGTTGTGTGTATGTTGTATAATCTGAATATCAGTGAATATAAGTTCAGTTGATATACAAAATAGGGATCTTCAGACTCTCTAGATATCTATCCGCAAAGAATTCATGGCTAGAAAAACCTAACACAACTTGCTACATCAGTCTCTAGACATTGATAAAACTCAACTAGAATAAAAGTTCAGATTCACTTTCAGGCTACTACGAAAAATAAACATCTTTTTATTACAATTGTCTAAGGTCCATATTATCTAGCTTTTCATAAGCTACCAATAGCACAATAAACAACCATTTAGTAGTTGATATCGTATTACAGAATAGTTTCCTCTAGCTCATCTTTGCAACTCGTAATTCAGTTGCAGCACTGTGCTATAATTCCTTTTCACTTCCCAGATTATTAGTTAATTTAAATGTTATATATACAGTTGTGAGCTTCTATACCGCAGAGTTATTGACTTGAGTTTATAATTTCAGAGCTTCTTTCAGGTGTTTTATCATATGCATTTTTTTCATTTTATGAATAGATTTTAAACTAAAGTAAATATTGTGTTGAGCTACAGAATTCTAAGATACAAAAAAAAAATCAGGAGAGCATGTTCTCTCAATAGCTTTGGATCTGAGTATTGTTGACACTGATAGATATCTAACCAAGCTTAAAGTCTAAACAACTAGACTCGCATATCTCTTGGACAAAATAGTTTACTTTCCTTCATCATTAGTTTAAGAAAGGTAGCTACCTTTGAGAAAATTTCTTGCTACCTCGGAATTCCATAGTGAATTTTCTACTTGAAGAACATTAACAAAATCAATTGTAGAACCTCTAGTTTCAGCAATTAGATGGTGACCAAATATATATGAAATCGAGCTCCCCATGGTTTAGTAAAAGGGAGGGGATATTTTCTTCTTTATCTGGGGGTTCATTCATTATGAACTATAAAGTGGTTGGCTCTTCAAAGTGGCTTCATTTTTTATCCCATCATACTTGGTAACTTTCTGTTAGTTAATAGAGAAAACAAGGATTATTAGTGTTTTCATTTTCTCCCTTAATTCCATATTACTAAATTTAGCCAACATTTTTAGAGATGAGACAAGTAAAGCTTAAGGACATCAAGCACGTAAGCGATGTGGGGATATTTTACTATTTTTTTTGTTGAGTCTTGAATATGATCATTGTTAAGGTTGCAACAAACACACAACTAAATAAAGCAGATCACAACTTAAAAAAATAGTAAAATTTCTATTAATGAACATGAGTTTTGTTATTGTGTCGATAGTGTCTCTATTTAGATGTTTTATCTTCTTTTATCCCTCCTTTGTGATTTCTGCTAGGTGTTTGACTGTATAATTTGCTTGCTTTGTTGGACAGAAAATAGGAAATATAAATCAATTTATTTTAATGTTAAATATCTAGTTGAGGAGCTCTAATTATTGACTTGTTAATATTTGAACTGTAGCACCTCTAATTTCTGGAATTAGTTGCTACGTCGGAATTCCTATGTGAAATTTCTACTTGATAGACATTAGAAAAATTACCGGTAAATCTTCTACTTTCAGCAATTAGTTGCTCCCAGCTACATCGACTAAAGGTCAAGCAAGAGCTATAACGACGGTTAATCTCATTACTACTGTTCCATTACTCTGTTCTCTGCAAATCAGCCCATAAATTAGACTCGCAAATCTCTTAGACAAAATAGTTTACTCTCCTTTAACATTAGTATAAGATGCTTAAATACCTTAGGGAAATTTTTTTTGCTTCTTCATAATTCCTTAGTAAAATTTTTAATTGACGAACATTAGAAAATTACCTGTAGCACCTCTACTTTCAACAATTAGTTGCTGCCAAATTATATACAGAATCGAGCTTCAAAGTGGCTTCATTTTTAGCAGGTCGTACTTTGTTAACTTTCAGCAAATTATTAGAGAAAACAGAGATCATAAATATGTTCATTTTTTCCAGCAGCTCCAAAATACTAAATTAAGTCCCCATTTTAAGAGAAGAGAGAAGTAGAGCTTAAGGACTTCAATCACATATGCTACGCGAGAAGTTTTTACTATATTGTTGTTGAGTTTCTCAATATGATTATGGTTAAGCTGACAACAAACACACAACTATGTTCAATTTTTCCCTTTCACATCTATGTTCTCTTCAATTCTTTCTAGCAACTGGATTCATAATTCTCTCGAACAAGTTACTGGACAATATTCATTTGCACAAGTTGCTTAACTAGCAAATCCTTTTCAGTGCACACTACAATTCACTTCTCGCCTTTCCTGATTGCTCATTTTGTTAACCTTTGTTATGAGTGGTTTGCTGCCCCAATTTGATGAACTTCAACTGTAGTATTTTCTTCCTCCATGTCTTTTTATATTCTCAGTTTTTGCCTAGGAATATAAGATAATGTAATTCTAAGTCCATATGAAAGAATATGACTTCTTGTTATTGGATGCTTCTTGCTTGTAATTTTTCTAATTAGTCACACTACATGCGATGTTTTTATATATTATTTACTTTTAATCTCTTGACACATTTATTTTCTTATTTCAGGTCTTACAATATAAAGTTTGCAAATTTTACATGAGGGAGATTTCAATATGAAGAAGAGTTGCGAAAATAATTTGAATATATTATTCAATATATTAGTAGGAACAATATAAGATTTTATAAGTTGTGGCATTCATATTTTGACTTCCTTTTATTTGTCTAGATTTTTTGAGATTTATTCTATTTTATCAATTAATAGTAATATATTTTTAGTATTTGCTAAACTTTGTTGTTTCTATTCTCTATAAATGAACTATTATTATTAATTAATGATGGCTAAACAATTGTATCTTTTAGTATTGCCTTCAAACAATTGCCATTAAAATTTAAAGATGTCAACTATTAGCGACAATTCATCTGAATTTACCTACAATAAAATTGACGCTAAAAGGGAAATCTAAGACATTTTTTTGAAGGGATACTGTAGTCATTATTTGCCATTGAAAATTGCCGTTAGAACTACTAACTTTTAGCGGCTATTTATATAGATTTATCGGCTAAAAGAATGGATGCTAAAACACCATAGTTAGCCATTAGGAATTAGCTTTAGTAGCTAATATAATTGCCGCAAATAATTGCCGTAAAAGCTAATAATTTTTAGCAGCAATTCATGCTACCCTTTACCAGCATTTCGCACAATGGCCGTGGAAGCCTTTGTCGACTCCAACATTGCCGGCCAAAGACCATTGGCTGGTACATGATATAGCGGCAAATATTATTGCCACTAATGTTGTATTTTATTGTCGTTAAACGGCCCATTTGTAGTAGTGAGTGAGTTGAGAAGAGTTAAGTATGCTTCTTGTTTATCAAATTCAAGCTTATGCTATGATCTAGAATTCCCCTTACATGCTCGTACATTCCATATACTGAGCCATGTGGCCTGCATCATGGAGGTATTCAGGGTCATCAACATGAGCTTTGTTGATACCACATGGAGTTCGAGTTAGCTATGGCGAGTCTCCTTTCTTATGGAGGGTTCCACTTGTACTTTCAGTTATATCAGTTGTTAGGATGTCATGGGTCTTGTCCCGACTTCCATCTTTGTCAGTTAGAGGCTTCATAGATAGATAGTAGAGTTTGAGAAATCTGTTTTATTCATCTTATTAAATGTTTTAAAGACTTGAGTTGTCTATTGTTGACTAGTTGAATATTTTATTTATATTCAGAGTAAATCATTTAAGTTAAAACTTTGTATTTTAGTTTCATGAATTTATTCAGTTTTTAAGCTTGGTATGCTTGAATCAGTTTTCCGCTTGTAGTCATCTAGGATGAGGGTTCGCTTGGGGACCATCAATGGTTCTCGAGTGTCGGCCACGTCCAGGGTGTGGGCTCGGGTCGTGACAAACTTGGTATCAAAGCACAAAGTTCAAGTGTCCTAGGGTATCTATGAAGTCGTGTCAAGTAGGGTCTTGTTTATGGTTGTGAGGGCCCCACTTCTATAAACGAGGGACTACAAACATTTAAGAAAAGTTTCCCATCTTTCATACTCTTAATCGTGCAATAGAGCTATGTCATAGAGATTTATTCATACTCGTAATTCCTTCGACTACCCGTCATACTAGAGGTGGTTGAAAAGAAAAGTCAGTCCCTTATCGATGAGTTGCTCTTAGCAAAAGTCTTGAGGAAGTCATGAAACTCCAGAGGGGCTTGAGAGAAGCCCACGAGTGAGTTAAGTGTTGAGTTTAAGAGGAATGCACTCATGTTCATATGAATCATGCGTTTGAGTTAAAAGAAAGTTGTACACTCTTCCCTAAACCTCATTCAGGTGAGACCTTTAAGAGGATGTTATGTTTAGAACTTGGGTATATCTTCACCCGAAAAGGTAGCGTTAGCTACGAGATTATGAGCAGTAGTAGAGAAAGAGCCCAAAGTTAGAGGAAAGTATGCAGAGGTTTAGTAATCTAAGTGAGGAAGATGGTGTTTCGACAAGCTATGTTACTAAAGTCCTACACCTAATAAGTTATTAATGAGGAGTTTTCCCTCATGGGTAGACTAAAAAGTGATGAGTTGTGAAGATTCCATCATAGGATGTAGAGTGTATTTTAGCTAGAAAGAAGTTTGTGATGAAGTGTCATTGTGTAGGTAATGACCAAGGGTAAGTGTTGAATAAAAGAGTAAAAGTATTCATAAAGTGATAGATCTAAGTTAGGCTTATGATTTGTTTGAGAGGGTCGTGTGTTCAGAAGGTTATAGAACTAATCAAGTAATGAGGTATAACATAGTAGGTGAGCAATCATATTGATATTCGGGTTTAGTAATGAACATTAAGCTTGAATTTGAGATGAGTGTCATGATTGAAAGGATGGAAACATGAGGGTGATGATGTTAGTGTTGGGATTTGATCTGGTAGACTTGACATAGAGCAGGTGAGGAATTGAGATGTTAGCTGTAATAAATATGAGTGGTACAAGTGAGAGACCCTAACCCTTAGATAAGAGCAGTGAAATGTGGCTAAGTCACAAGAGTAAAAAGAGCATTAAGAGGTATACCGAGAGGGTATGTAATTAGAAAGAGGTCTTAGTACTTGCTTATGGAGATTCGATAGTCAGGAGATAAGCTTCTCCCGAGTGTTAGAGTAAAAGATGATGTAGACCAGTTGATGATAATGGAATAGGTCCATAAGCTTTCAAGTGTCAGCTTTAGACCTAAGGGGGAGAAGACAATATGAGAAATCAAGTCAAGTGTTTGAGAATAAGATAGTAATGAGTCCCAAAGAGTATGGGAGATATATTTTCAGAGGTCTTTTAGTAGTGAAGTGATGTTAAAAGGAGAAGGTTAATGATCTAATCGTGATGATGATGGCGTGATAATTCCATATAAGGTTATAAAAGAGGAGGATGCGGTTTTACTATGAGAAATAGTTAAATGAGAGCCCTTAGTTGGCTCCAAAGGAGTTGGTTAGTAGGAGTCCATGGAGTTGTTAGAGTACTAAACTTGAATGTGGTGTTGTTAAACATTAGATGGTTCTTGATATGAGCCAAATGTGGTGGTAAAGAGTAATAGTCTTGGGATGAGATTCCCTATAGAGAGGTATAGAACCTGAACCTAAGGATTTGGGTTAAGCTTGAATATAGTAATAGCATACCATTAGACACATACCTTAGTAAGAGTAACTCATTCCATACCCAGTCCAGTCGTCATTCGAGGATGAATGATCCCAAGGGGGAGATATTATAACACCCCAGAAATTTTTGAGCTAAGACTCGAACCATCCTTCGTTGTGAGTAGGATTTTACCAAGGAATTTAAAATTTCTTAAGTGTTAAGGTCACTAGATGTAGCACCTTGAGTTCAAAAAAGAACTAAATTGGAAATAGCAAAATCTGAAATTTTGCAAGTTATGCTTAAGTTATGAGTTTTGGGTCAACTTCAAAGGGCCATAAATATTAGTACATGATGAGTTAG
This sequence comes from Solanum chiquidenum, assembly GCA_029582725.1. Lineage (NCBI taxonomy): Eukaryota > Viridiplantae > Streptophyta > Magnoliopsida > Solanales > Solanaceae > Solanum > Solanum chiquidenum. The sequence continues at coordinate 20,253 of JAJOOS010081292.1, read as the reverse complement.
GTGAGCTACAACATATATAATGAACTTTCTTTGAATTATATTTCCAACGCCACCGCGTTTGCTAAGTTTCAAGGTTGGATGAGTGAGTTATGCCCCTTTGAAGTCAGGTTGTCCAGTTAAGGAAAGTTACTCAAAAATAGTGAGATGTATTTTGGTATTTTCCTTACCCAATCAGATTTAATTCATTTTTAGTAAGATTTTAAGAGTATAATCCTATTAGTTTCATTTTTATAATCCTAATATACTCCTAGGGTTTTAGTTGAGAGTTCAAGAAGAGAAAAGAAGAGAGGATCAAAGCGTTCGTCGAGTATCTTGAGTTTTGTTGCGGATTTTCGCCATGGATTTGATCCCTTAGAGGTATGTAAGATTCCATAGTGTTGGGGTCCTTCACCCACACGCCAATCATGTTATTGTCAGCGTAATTTCGTTCTCAAAACTTGAAGGATTTAAGTTCTTGATAGGTGTTCTTGAAGTTCATTCTAAATCTTATTTTGTTGGGGTTTTGATGATTTATTGAAATGAAACTGAGTGTTTTGAGTATATTAGTGTGTACTTAGGTTGGGTAATTGAATCTAAGGAAAACTTGAGATTTTTTTTTATAATAAAAAGCGATTTAGGATCAGAAAACGAGAGAAGAAATTCGTCGGAATTGTCTGGGGGATTGGTGGCGCACCAGCAGTGCAGCAGGATGGTGTCTCTGAAGTTTGGGGCTGGCGCCCCACGCCAGGAATGCGCCAGGGTCACCTGCCCCAACTCTTTTTCCGTCGGTTGTCCCGTTTGAGTCCCTTTTAAGTGTACCTTCACTCCCTTTCATTCTAACTACTCTAAACTACTTCTAAACACCTAGAAATCGTTCACAACATCAATCATAACCTTGAATTCATAATTCAAATTCAAGGTAGAGTTAAGAGTTAAGTCTTGAGAGTTCTTTTAAACATTTTGAGAAAGTCCCTTTGAGTCTTTTCGAGGAGCCTTCTACAATTTCTAATAACTTGTTTCAAGACTCAAATAAGTGAGAATGAGAGTGAGGTTAATGTATTAATGAGTCTACATTATCATCACAATATCCTTCATATCATAGACCAAAACTCTTGAATACATAATTTAAATTCAAGAGAGAGTTAATAGTAGAATTCAAGAATGCCTTTGAGTTCCATTGTGAATCCTTTGAGATCAACTATCGATTTGAACTAAGTTTTGAGCAAGTAAGTATAAGAATTAGAAGAGTTGTATACTTGATTTCCATGTTGTTATGTAGACCCTTGAGTCGAGTCGTTTATGCCCATTAATTCCGCTTGAACTCTATAAGTTGAGTATCTTTGAGAGGAGTAGTACCCTCAAGTTCTAAATCTTGAGTATTGAGTTCCTAACCTATTTGAGATAATATTCCTAATCATAAGACTATTACATGTTACCCATGAATTTCTTGAGTTGAGTAGTCCATGTCTATAACTCCGCATGAACCCTATAAGTCGAGCACTCTTCAAATGATAAGTATCTTTGAGTCCTTGAGTTGAGTAGTTCACGCTCATAATTCCGCATGAACCATCTGAGTTGAGCATTCTCGAAATGAGCAGTATCATTGAAGTTCTTGAGTTCCAAGTATTGAGTTCTATCTATGGTTATTGAAAAACTTGAATTGAGTCGTTCACGTCCATAATTCCGCCTGAACCCTATTTTAAGAAGTCTTTTACAAATGCTTTAAACTTATTTTAAGACTTGGGTTTTGAGTTGAGTAAAGAGTAACGAATGAAGTTCAATTTCTTCAAAAGAGTATATGGGAACTATGTATTTCCAAAGAGTAAATGTTTCACATTTAAGCAAGAGAGGAAACTCGGATTTCCAAAAGAGCCTTTAAGCTAGTTTTTCAGTAATTCGTAAATGCTTTCACAATTAAGCAAGAGAGGAAACACTGATTCCAAGAGAGCCTTTGGGTTAGTTTTTTAGTAATTATCTCAAACCACATAAAGAGTTATGTTTTTAAACATATGAGCTAGTTATATTTTGGGAGTAGTATTGAGCACCGATATGGGGGAGAGTTCAGACAACTCACAACCCCCATAAACCATGTAACCAATGTGGGTAGAAAGGATCATAGGTTTTAGATGATTCCTTAGCATAGACTAGTGGATCCACTTAGTAGTTAGGTTATATACCCCCAACAAGGTATAGGATGGCCCGATAGTGTGAGGCAAAACGTTGTATCATCACATAGCTCATAAGTGATGGTTGTCGGTTAGAGAAACTCCCACAGAGTTTATTTTGTATTTTCGTAGACAAACAAAGTTTATATTGTATCCTTGCATACAAACGGAGTATATTGTATTCTTAAATACATTGAGTTGCTTTCTACTGTTTTAAAAGCTTTCCATATATTGCATCTCTTATTGTTGCTTTATATTAAGTTGAGTATCCAGAGTTTGAGTACCAAGAGTTGAGTATCTTATTATTGAGTTGAGCCTTATTTCACTGAGTTGAATATCTTATTATTGAGTTGAGCCTTATTTCACTGAGTTGAATATCTTATTGTTGAGTTGAGCCTTATTTCACTGAGTTCAATATCTTATCTCTGAGTTGAGTATCTTATTCGTGAGTTGAGTATCTTATTCGTGAGTTGAGTTTAGTTGAGTGAGTTGAGAAGAGGTAAGTATGTTTCCTTTTTATCAAGTTCAAGATTATGTTATGCATTATAATTCCCCTTACATGCTCGTACATTCCATGTACTAAGCCATTTTGCCTGCATCGTTTCATGATGCATATACATGTATTCAGGGTCATCAACAGGATCTTTGTTGATACCACATGGAGTTCGAGTTAGCTATGGTGAGCCTCATTGCTTCCAGAGGGTTCCACTTGTACTTTCAGTTACATCAGTTGTTAGGATGTCGTGGGCCTTGTACCGACTTCCATATTTGTCAATTAGAGGCTTCATAGATAGACAATAAAGTTTGAGAAGCCTATTTCATTTATCTTATTAAATGTTTTAAAGACTTGAGTTTCCTATTGTTGGCTAGTTGAATATTCTATTTATATTCAGAGTAAATCATTTGAGTTAAAGCTTTGTATTTGAGTTTCATGAATTTTATTCAGTTTTTAAGCTTTGTATGCTTGAATCAATTTTCCGCTTGTAGTCAGCCAGGATGAGGGTTCGCTTTGGGACCACCAATGGTTGTCGAGTGCCGGCCACGTCCAGGGTGTAGGCTCGAGTCGTGATAATTTAATAATGCAAAGTGATTTGTTCGAATCTCAATTTTAACATGTTTTTTTTTATATTCTTGACTCATGAGGAGTGTATTACTAATACCACAAGCTTTTATGTTTAATAATGCAAAGGGATTTAATACATGCAATAGTATAGTTAAATACAGGTACATATATTTGTTGGTTAATATATTTTCAAAAGATAATATCTATCTTATATATTTAATTCAGTATCATTTATAAAGTCTTTTATTTGTCTAATATCATTTTTTAATTTTAGATACTTAACTTTTATTTTTAAAATTTGACATAACTGTATATGTCACGACCCGACTTCCCGAGTCATGATGACACCTACTATAACCCACTAGTAGGTAAGTCAATCTGTCCCCAGAACGACAAGTAATGAGTACGAACTAAAGAGAAATAACTTTAGCAATAAGAAAGAGACAGAACAGAAGCAAACCAACAACTATATATAACAAAAACCCTCTCAAAACCTGAAAGTCACGAGTACAAAGATTTCTAATAAGAACAAATAAAATCTCAAAAGTGGACTACAACAAGCCGTCTTAGAGGCAAAAGACTAGCTAAAATATGTATAAAAGGAGACAAGCTGATCTAGAATTCCAAGTGCTCACCCTCGTCTTCGATATCCCGAAGCTGAATAAGATGGCACGAACTGTCACGTTTTGAATCTATGGTTCCCTCACCTACTTGCAGTTGTAAAAAATTTGAATAGTTCTTGGTCTACCTGCAAAAGCAAAAATTGTATCAATTTTAAATCAGACTTTTTATCTTTTAAATATTTTAAGTTGTTAATTATTGTGATTTATAATAATTTTACATAATTTTCAAATAATATATATTACTCTGTGGTAGAATTTTAAGAGTCTGCCAATTTTTTAAATATATTTCAAGTTTTTAATTACTGAGATTTATAGTACTTTTTACATCATTTTAAAATAAAATCCAATATACATGCTACTTTCTTTATCTCAATTTATGTGGTACCGATAGAATTATATGAATCAATAAAAATTGAATGAATTTTACACTTTTATCTAGATGTGGTTTCTTTCATTCCCCCTCTTGTTGATTTTGTTTGTCTTTATGTATAGATGGAAATTAGATTTATGTATATATAATTCGCCAAATTTCTACTTCCTTTCTATCTTTTTTTATATATATATATTGGAAATTTTGGACATGGTTGGCTACAATTTGCTTTTTGATTAATTGTTATAGAGAAGATAAGGTTTCCAATGAACACTGTTGTAGTATTATTTTGATACTCTTGAACTGCAGTATTTACATACATAATACATAATAATGTTATGTACTTCGAAAAAAAAAAAAAGATTCATGATAACTGAAATGAAGTTGATCTTAAATGTCTAGAATTTTAAGGTTTCATTTCCATCTCCAAGTCATATCTAGCTTCATCAAAACCTGCACAATGATCAATCGTTTTAAGTTTCAACACTTGAATAAAAACTGTTATTATTATGGTGTTCAATTTAAGATTAGTGCCGCAATAAGTAGTTTCATGTTTAGATATGTATTATAGTTGAGATAGGTAGGGGCCATAGGGCCCTCCAAGTATGAGAGACATGTTCAAATTTAAGTACAAATAAAAAGAACACTAAATGATTTCTTTCAATTATACGAATGGCATGTTGGGTACTCCCTCCGTCCACTATTGTTTGTCAAGATAAGATCTACACAATCCTTAAGAAAAATTTAATATAAGGTGCAATTTGACTAATATAATCATATTATCAATCATTATTAAAATAATTTATACTTTTCTTAGAAAAGCCTCCTCATCAACTCTCTATCTTTCGAACCACAACTAGAGTTGGGGGTGGGGTCGCTATAGTGGCTACGGTGAGTCTGCAGACCATTTCCGGAGCTTTTTAAAACAAAAGCAGCAAGCCCGAGTGGAAATGCAAGAAAGGTTTTTTGAAAACTGTAAAAGCAACTTTTTCACATTAAAGTAGTCTTGTAACTTTAAAATGACCAATACTTTTTGAAACCAGTAGTTATGTAATTATTAAGGGCAGAATTGAAAAAAGTGATTAATTAATTATTGATTGTTTAAATTGACAATTAATTTTGGACAGATACTTTTTGTATACCTGACAAACAATGGTGGACGGAGGGAGTAGTAGTTACCCAATTATAGTGGTTGGTGGTTGAATCAAATGTTATCTAAATATTCTCTAAATATTATATCTAAACTTATTATAACAATGGTGATTCAACCATCTTAGTTCTATATCTACCACTTAAAATAATTTATGTAATGTTCTAAAAATATACAACGACAACATAATATTTTAAAAGTTTCTCATATATATATATATGCGTACCTCAAAGCAGGGGCGGATTTACTTATATGGAAGGTGTGTCATGTGACACGGCTTCGTTGATTTTTTTTACGAAATATACCTATATAAAAAAGCTAAAAGATAAAACAATTCAAAGGACACCCCTTGTAACTGATTGCGCTTGGCTCGGGTGGAAGACGCGCCGCGCCGCATGCTATGGGCAGCGTCACGAGTTCGATTCCTAGGGGGTGTATTTTACTTTGTTTTTTTTTAGTTTTTAATTTTTTCTTTTTAAAAATTTATTAAAATTTTGTTTTAAATTCAAAACAATAGGTCCCCTTTATTAAAAGCGTATGGACCCACTCTAATTCATTCAAAATCTAACTACTTTTTTTTTTTAGAATTAATATAAAACTCAAAATCTTTGAGTCCTTTATCAATTAGAATTATAGTTAAATACAAATAGTGTTGACTCCTTAAATCCTTGTATTTGTATATTTCTTACTTGTGAGTTTGTTCAATTTTCTTTCTGTTCTTGGTGAAGTCTCACATCTTCCCATCCTCTACTTAGTTGTCTCAATTACATCGATCCTGAACTATGTGTTCATCAATCATTGTTATTCGGCATCTCGAATCTCCACATCATGTTACTATTTTTTGCTATTCTATTTTTTTAATTATGTGCTTGAATTTTTATCTTTATGTGTTCATAATAATAATTTCATATTTTACTATCTACTTGTTACAATGAAATAATTTAAAATTCATTAAATTGATTAAAATTGTCCGCAATCCTCTATTATTTGATCCTCAATTATTAATTGTGCAGATTAGTCTAAATTTTTAATGGAGAGGTATTATTCTAAAAAAATGACAAATGTTCGAAGCCAATTTTAACGACTCAACCTTCAATTGACTTGAAAGAACAGGCTAATGAGTCAAAAAAATATCGACAAAGTGAAGAAATTGATTTAAGTTCATTATCGATTGATCTTGGGGAAAGATTACCTATTCGAAAATATCATTCAAATGATCATGATGCAATAAGGAGGTCATATCTTCAACAAGGTCCATTCCAACCTCGAAGTCATATGTTTCCTATCAGATTTATGTATAGCAAATTTCACCGTTTTAATGTTGAATGGTTTGATCAATATGATTGGTTAGATCATAGTATAAAAAAGGATACTGTTTTTGCTTTTATTGTTATTTGTTTGAAGATGAAGATATTAATCAAGGGGGAGGACATGTATTTTCAAGTATAGAATTTACAAGTTGGAACAAAAAAAGAAGTTTGAATGATCATATTGGTGTACCAAACAGTGTTCATAATCAGTCAAAAAGAAATTGTGAAGATTTGAGGAGACAAAATCAATCCATTCAAAGTGTGCTTGCTAAACAATCTGATCAACAAAAGTTAGAATATTGAGATCGTTTAGAAGCTTCCGTTGATGTCATAAGATATCTTTTGAACCAAGGATTATCTTTTCGGGGACATCGTGAAAATGAGTCATCTCTTAATAAAGGTAATTATATTGAACTTCTTGAATGATACACTAAACGATGTGATGAAATTACCGATACATTTAAAAAGGCTCCAAAAAATAATCAGTTGACTTCTCCGTACATTCAACGGGATATTATTACTGCATGTAAGATGGAAACAATTAAGTATATCATCAAAGATTTAAATGATGATTACTTTTCATTATTAGTTGATGAATCTCGTGATCTGTCTTGCAAGGAGCAAATGACTATTGTTTTAAGGTACGTTGATAGAAAAGGAAGGGTAATGAAGAGATTTATTGATATCGTCCATGTTCGTGATACTAGTGCATTGTCTCTAAAAAATGGAATTATTGATTTACTAGCTAAATATTCTTTAAGTTCATCTTATATACGAGTACAATGTTATGTTGGAGGAAGTAATATGCAAGGAGATTTAAATGGGCTAAAAAAAATAATTCAAAAAGAAAGTAGAGGTGCACATCTATTCATTGTTTTGCTCATCAACTCCAGTTAACGCTTGTTGCAATTTCTAGAAGATGTGATGAAGTGCAAGAAATTTTATCATTGACTTCCGATATATTAAATATGGTTGGAGGTTCTTCCAAGCGTAGAGATGAAATTCGTGAATCAAATTAAAGAAGCATTGCATAAAGGTGAGCTTGAAACTGTTAGGGCTTTGAATCAAGAATTAGGTCTTGCTAGTTTCAGTGATATTATATGGGGTTCTCACTATAAATCCTTTAATAATTTAATTCTAATGTTTGGCCCTATTATTGATGTACTTGATGCTACTGCTGTTACCGCACGTTTTGAAGAAAAGTGCCGAGTAATGGGATATCTAAATGCATGTTTAACATTTGAGGTTGTCTTCATGTTGCATTTCATGTGCACTATTTTAGCAATCACAAATGAGCTTGATACAACTTTTCAAAGGAAGGACCAAGACATTGCAAATGCTATGATACTTGTTGGAGTATCAAAGTACGACTGCAACTATTGAGGGATAATGGTTGGAATTCCCTTATTGATGAAGTGTCAAAATTTTGTACCAAATATGACATATTGACACCTAATTTTGATGAGCTTTATGTTGTTCTTGGAAGATCACGTCGTAGAGATGCAAAATATACTATTTTACATCACTATCGTGTTGAAGTATTTTATAAAATTATTGATTGACAACTTCAAAAACTCAATAATCGATTTGATGAGGTGACTACCGATTTGCTTCTTGGAATCGCTTGTTTGAATCTAGTTGAATCCTTTTCAAATTTTAATATGAAAAAGATATTGAAATTGGGCGAGTTATATCCTGATGATTTTGATAAACATTCTATGGTTGATCTTCGTTCTCAGCTTGAGAATTATTTAATTGATGTTTGGGGATCATGATAAAAGGTTTTCCAATTTTTCGGGACTTAGTGATTTTTCCGAGAAACTAGTTGAGACAAAAAAACACAAAACTTATCCACTTGTGTTTCGACTTGTGAAATTTGTTTTACTATTGTCAGTTGCCACTGCTACAGTTGAAAGAGCCTTCTCTGCAATGAAAATAATCAAGTCTGACTTACAAAATCGAATGGACGATGAGCTTTTGAGTGATTGTTTGGTGCCTTATATAGAAAATGAAGTATTTAGTCGTGTTTCTAATGAGGATATTATGTATACCTTTCAAAATATGAAATCTCGTAGGGGAGAACTATAGTTATGTACTTTAATTGAGTTTTATTATTATGATTTGAGACATCTTTAATATTATTGCAATGATTTTTCATTTTTTTTTGAATTATTGACAATGTTTATCCAACAAAAGTAGTGGTCTAAAACCAATTTAAATATAAGGCCCTATAACTTCTTTCCCTTTTTTTTCCATTTTTTAATTTAAAATTTTAAAATATTATCTAACTAAAAAGAGGCCTCAAATTTTTGGATGCCTAAAGGAAAACCTTCATTGATTTTCTTCTTGAGCCATTTTTGTCCCTTTAATGGTGACACCGCTTAGAAAAAATCATGCGTACGCCACTGCCTCAAAGTATGATGTCAAAAGTAATTTCATATAATTTGAATAGTTCAAATATATTTCCTGACAAAAATTGTTTCTCACATTTTAAAAAATAATAATCTATCATTTAATGACTTCAACCCGTTTCTTTTTCTTTTTACAATTAAGTAGAATGATAATAATTTTGTGCATTTGAATAATAAAAATATATTTTAAAGTGAAAAATTTGACTGTTTTGGTGCAAACATCCCAACTATTACAACATCACACCACAGTAGTTGTGCTTCCTATGAACATACAAGTTACTAGCGGTCTGTTAAATAAAGTTATCAAACACTAGAATGTGTGTGTAAAATGTTCTCAGAAGATAGCATTTCTACTACTAGCATTTGACGTGAGATTTAGAGAATTTTTAATTTGTCTAAAAACTGCTAATTCGCCTTAAAGGAAAATACTTGCAATCAAGGAATTAATTAATTTGGGACTAAATGGTATAAAATGGTTGCAGAGAATTTAATTTGTATACGGTAACATGCTTTATTTGATATTGAGGTGTAGTTAATAAATGAGAATATTACACGGTTAAGCAAGATTATACTATTTAATTACTCATCATAGTTATAGTTTGCTATAATTACCACTCGCGACTAATATTATACATTAATTACGTGGGCTGACTTCAAGTTTGTATAATTAGCCACGTTTGTATATGTATAATTCACCACATTTGTATAATTCGCAGTTAACAATTCTTTGTTTGATTTGTATACGATTTTTTGTATTTGTCACGACCCAGACCGTCATGATTGGCACCCACACTAACTCTCTGGTGGGAGAACCACTACTACAACTCAACCAAGCAACTAAACCAAAACTAAGACATTTAAGTTACGGAAGCAAGTTAAATACTAAGGAAATAAATAGAGTTTCCATAAACTCTAACAAAAGTCTAACAATAATAACTAACAATGCGGAAGAAATAACCTAGAACCTGAAAGTCAACGTACCAAAACATCTAACAATGAACCAAGTCTAAACAAGAAGGGATGCAACCCCAATCTAATGAACTAATCCACTAACTAGAACAAATGTCTAAGTCCGAAAAATGGTGGACATAGACGAAAGAGAACCCATGGCAGCCCGGAAGAATTGGCTCACCCTTGAATTCAAACGACGATCATTGATCTCCTAAGCGAGATCAGTCAGTAGCTGCTTGAAGATACCTTGTACTCAACAAAAATAAAAGCAATTGCAGTCTCAGTACACAACCACAGGGTACTGGTAGAATCATGCGGCTATCCCACTAAGTGCAACATAAGCAAGTCAAGACAACAATATAATCACAAGCATATATATCGAACATATACAATATTATAAACATTATGAACAACTTAACATTAAGTCACGTCATTGGTCCTCTCATGGAACCCAAACCCAAACAGTTAGCATACCAGAACGTGGTACCTGATCCCAATGTTATACCGGAACGTGGCAACCGATCCCATAGTTATGCTAGAAGTGGCAACTGATCCCATTCACACACCACAATCACAATCACAACCACAAGTATATCTTCAAGATCATACATTTAAGTCATGATTTCATGGCAATCATCATTCACCTATCTCATTTACAACAAGTGTGATCAACATTGCAACATTCATACGTATACAAGTATCATAATGAAGCAAGAACAAACATACATCACACAATCATAGAATCACAACCATCACCTACCTCGAAACAACCTTGAAACCCTAAGAAACTTGATCCTTCCCTTTTCGGATTCGTTTCGCTTGTTCTTGGTCTACAAACAATCATAATAACACGGGAATCAATAAACAATCACTAATTACCCGATTACTAACAATTTTATAAACCCTAGATCATATCCATAATCCCAATTATCCAATTTAGGGTTGTTTCCACCATATAATCTATAACAAAACCCTCCCCCATCAATATTCACCCATTCTATTACGTTCTACGAATCAAAAAATGGATTCGGGGAGTGAAAAACTTACTTTTAGCCTCAAGACTGATGAAAAATGAGTAGGAGTCGCTTGGGGTTTGTTCCTTAGCTCTAAAAGTCAAAAAATGCATAATAAGGTTTTTTAGGGGTTTATTAACGACCTTAAGTCGCGTTGAACCCGCCACAACGGCCCTCATCCCGCTATAGCAGCCCCGCTAGAGTGGCAAAATCCAGCGCCAAAGCGGATGGAACGAAACATAAATCTATTTTGAGAATTCCAAAATCCCCATTTCACAACACACCTCTAACCCATGACGCTCAGAAAATACCCTTGACACTAAGTTCGATTTAGGGAGTTCTACTCACCCGAATTCAATTCCGTAAAGTCGTACATATTCCTTAATGAGTTATCTAACTACTCATGCAATCAAAATCATAAATGATTCACCCGATTGTTACCAGATTTTCCCACACCTCAAAGACTCCGATTTTGTCCAAATCTGGACTAGGTTGGGAAAATCCAAATACTATGAAAAAGTTTTCCGGCATCAAATTTTCCCCCGTTGACTTTTCTATAACGACAGAAACATGTTGTTACAATATATAAAAATTTACCCATCACTCGTCCCCGAGTGACAAAACTTAGAAAAATAGGCTAAGAAAGGAATGAAGTAGTACCTGAATCGACGAACAATTGGGGATACTTGTCTCTCATATCCCTCTCGATTTCCCAAATAGCTTCCTTAACTGAACGATGCTTCCATTGAACCTTCACGGACTTAATCTCATTGGTTCTCAACTTATGCACATCACGATCAAGAATTGCACTCGGGGTCTTTGTCTAACACAATTGAGTCCCACTTAATGATATAATCTCTGTCACCATGATATTTCTTCAACATGGACACATGAAATACCAGATGAACTCCCGATAAATTAGGAGGTAAAGCCAATCTATACGCTACCGGTCCCATACATTCAAAAACCTCAAAGGGACCAATGTATCTAGGACTTAGCTTACCTTTCTTACCAAATCTCATCACCCCTTTCATGGGTGATACCTTAAGAAGAACATTTTCACCGATTTGAAACGCCATGTCTCTTACCTTATGATCCGCATACTTCTTCTGTCTACTTTGGGTTGCTAGAAGTTTAGCTTGAATACTCCTCACCTTATCTTGAGCATCCTTTACTAAATCAACCCCCAATGGTTTCACATCTCCAGCTTCAAACCATCATATGGGTGATCTACATCCCCTCCCATATAATGCCTCAAAGGGTGCCATATCAATATTGGAGTGATAACTATTATTATAGGAGAACTCACACAAAGGTATGAATTTATCCCAATGCCTTCCAAAGTCAAGCACACGTGCCCTCAACATGTCTTTTAACACTTGAATAATCCTATCTGATTGCCCGTCTGTCTATGGATGGAAGGTTGTACTAAAAGTGAGTTGTGTGCCCAATTCATCATGCAATTTCCTCCAAAACTTGGATGTGAATTAGGTACCACGGTCTGAGATGATAGAGAGGGGCACCCCATGCAAGCTCATTATCTCTTTCACATATACCTTAGCCAATTGTTCAGCATTATAATTTATTCTTACCGGAATAAAATGGGCTGACTTAGTCAATCTATCAACCACTACCCAAATAGAATCAAACTTTCCCAAAGTCTTGGGAAGACCAACCACAAAATCCATGGCTATCTTTTTCCACTTTCATTCCGGAATTGGCATTCTTTGAAGTAAATTTGCAGGCCTTTGATGTTCATAATTCACTTGTTGACAATTATGACACTTCGCTACAAACTCCGCCATGTCTTTCTTCATGCCAGGCCACCAATAAATTCGCTTCAAATCTCGATACATCTTGGTCACACCAGGATGAATAGAATATTTTGAACCATGAGACTCCGCCAACAATTTCTCAATCAAGTCATCTACTCTAGGAACATAAATTCTTCCTTTAAAATTGAGCACACCATCCGCATCAAGATTGGTCTCTTGTGCCTTACCATTTGTAGTCTTCTTTCTAAGCTCCTCCAAATTCGCATCCTCAAATTGTTTGGCCTTGATCTCCTCAATGAATGTCGCCCTTACTTCAATGCTAGCTAATATCCCACCTTTTTCTGAGATGCCCAACTGCATGAACTTAGACTCTAAGGTCTGAATTTCCTTAGCCAAAGGTCGCTTGGATACACTTAAGCAAGCTAAACTACCCATACTCACCACTTTTCAACTCAAAGCGTCTGCCACCACATTAGCCTTGCCCAGATGGTATTGAATGGTCACATCATAATCTTTAAGTAACTTCATCCATCTTCGTTGTCTCAAATTCAGATCATTTTGAGTGAACACATGTTGCAAACTACGATGATCGGTAAACACTTCACACTTAACACCATAAAGGTAATGCCGCCAGATCTTAAGAGCAAACACTGCCGCTGCCAACTCCAAATCATGTGTTGGATAATTCCTCTCATGCACCCTCATTTGACGCGAGGCATAAGGTATAACATTCTTATCCTGCATCAACACAACACCCAAACCAGAATGTGAAGCATCACAATAAATGATAAAATCCTTACCTTCAACCGGTAATGCTAGAATGGACGCGGTGGTCAAGAGAGTCTTGAGCTTGTGAAAGCTCTCATCACACTTTTCAGTCCATTCTAAGGGTACCCCCTTTTTGGTCAAGTTAATCAAATGAGTGTCAATATAACCAAAAAATTTCACAAATCGACGATAGTAGCTAGTGAGCCCCACAAAACTCCTAACTTTTTTCACAGAACTTGGTTGAACCCAATTTTTAACCGCTTCAATCTTTTGGGGATCTACCATTACTCCTTTAGAAACTACATGCCCCAAAAATGCAATCGATTTCAACCAAAATTCACACTTAGAAAATTTAGCATATAACTTTTGCTTCCCAAGAACACCCAAAACACTACAAAGATGGTTGGCATGCTCTTCCTCACTTTTGAATAGACCAAAATATCATCAATAAAAACTATAACAAATGAATCAAGAAACGGCTTAAACACTCCATTCATCAAACTCATGAACGCTGCAGGTGCATTAGTCAAACCAAAAGACATAACCAAAAACTCATAGTGCCCATAGCAAGTCCTAAACGCCGTCTTGGGAACATCCTCGAGCCTAATTTTCAATTGATGGTAACCGAATCTTAGATCAATCTTAAGAGAAAATTGATGCACCTTGCAATTGGTCAAAAAGATCATCTATTCGAGGCAAAGGATACTTGTTTCGAATAGTGACCCTATTCAATTGCCGGTAATCTATACACATTCTCATACTACCATCCTTTTTCTTAACAAACAAAACTGGAGCACCCCATGGGGAAGCACTAGAACTAATAAATCCTTTATCAAGAAGTTCTTGGATTTGAGCATTAAGCTCTCTTAATTCTGCCGGAGCCATGCGATATGGAGGGATAGAAATGGGATGCATACCAGGCTCTAAATCAATGCAAAAATCTATATCTCTATCCGGAGGCATACCAGGCAAATCATTATGAAACACTTCTATAAATTCTGATACCACATGAATAGACTCAATAGATAGAGCATCAATCTCAACATCCCTAATATGAGCCAAATAAGCCAAACAACCCTGCTCTATCAATTTCTTAGCCCGGATGGAGGATATGATCTTAGTTTGCTTAGGCTTCTACACCCCTTCTCACTCTAATTTTTTCCTTTTCAGAATTTTAAGAGTTACAGACTTAGTATTACAATTAAGTACGGCATAAAAAGGGGAAAACCAAGTCATACCTAAGATTATGTCAAAGTCAGTAATATCCAAAATCACCAAATCAGCCCAAGTCTGAAAACCCATAAACAAAATAGGACAAGCACGATAGACATGGGTAACTATGACTGACTCTCCAACTGGGGTAGAAACATGGATATGGGCATCAAGTATGTCACAAATCATATCAAACTCTGAGGCAAATCACACAGATACATAAGAATAAGTAGAACTCGGATTAAATAACACATTAGCCATCCGGTCACATACAAGAATAGTACCTGTGATCACTGTGTCAGACACCTCTGCCTCATTCTTGCCCGGAAATGCATAACACTGAGCCCTATCATCTTGTTGAGCCACTTCCCTGCCTGATTGTACGTTACCCCTGCATGCATTACCATTTCCTCTACCTGCACGACCTCGCTGATTACCCCCTCGCCCACCTTGTAGACGTCCTCTACCATTATTACCATTCTCCGTCGGTACCACTGCTCTAGACTGTTGCTGCGCGGAATCTAATACACGTGGCTAGGGACAATCTCCTCATATGCTCAGGTTCTCCACAGTTGTAACAAGTACGATCAAAAGATGGTATGCCGTCCGTCGAAGGCGCGACTCCCTGGCTATCCTGAAAATTATGAGATGGAGTTTCTGAGTAACTACCTGTAGAGGCGGGCATAGCAGACTGAATTGTCTTGGCTGCAAGCGTTGGCCTTTTGGACCCCTTGGAATAAAAACCTTGAAAGTTACCCGAGTTCTTGGCCCTTTTTGCCCATGCCTTAGCTTGACCCTCTCGCCTCACCCCCTCTACTTTCTTACCATAGTCTGTTACCTCATTGAAGCTCCTCCCTGCAAAAGTCATATGAACAGATAATACTTGCAACTCAGAATTTAGTCCCCTAATAAATAACCGGATTCTCTCTTCCTCAGTAGTCACCAACTGCATAGCATATCTAGACAAAGCATGGAACTTGGCCTCATAAGCAGCCACAGTCATACCACCTTGCTCCAAACCCATAAACTCATCTTTCTTGCGATCTCTCAAGGTTCTAGGCACATATTTCTCTAAGAACAGAGCATGAAACTGGGTCTAAGTAAGTGGAGGTAAAGTAGAAGATCTGCATTCCATGTAACCTCTCCACCATTGCTTAGCCTCACCTTGAAGTTGAAAGGACACGAACTCAACCCCATGTTGATGGACAATTCCCAACTTATGAAGCCTCTCATAGCAATCTAAGATAAACTCATAAGTATCCTCATTCTCAGAACCAAGAAACACATGAGACTTTAGCTTCAAAAACTTAGTCAATATTTCATGCTCAATACCAGTCATAACAGAACCCAACAAAGGACGGAAGAAAGCATCATTACCTTCAGTCCTGCCCACCTTAGGCGAAGTGCTAGCAACATGAGGATTAGTAGGAGCTTGAGTTGTTTGAGCAGAAGGAAGCACTCCAGGACCAACCAACCGCTTCAAGAATGACATGATCTGTCGAGCTAACACTGGGTCTATGGGGGGAACATCGATAGTCTCAGCCTGTGCCTCTTCCTCTTGTCCCACATCCTCCACATTCTCAATATCAACATTCTCCTCTTCCATCTCTTCATGATGCGCATGAGGGTTCTCATTCACATGAGCATTCTCAACAGGAGCTCCATTTCCAGCAGGCGCTACTCTTACACGGCCTCTACCCCTAGCTCTTCCACTACCCTTGCCTCGATCGTGACCTCTCACTGCAGATTCTTCAGCTGGAGCATTGACGGGAGCTATGGGCCTAACGTCGTTGAATCGAGTATTAACCATCTGCGAACAGAAGAGTAAAGGAGGTTAGATACCAATTTGAATCGACACATACCAATTGGAATCAAGTTATAGCACGAAAGGAGACAAGAGAAAACAGAGAGATTTCCTAAAGTCATATAGCCTCTCGAAGAAAAGTAAAGGAGTTCCCGTACCGTTCTGCAAGACTCTACTAGACTCGTTTTGGTACATCGAGATCAACGAACCTAGGCTCTGATACCAACTTTGTCATGACCCAGACCGTCATGATTGGCACCCGCACTAACTCTCCGATGGGAGAACCACTACTACAACTCAACCAACCAACTAAACCAAAACTAATGCATTTAAGTTACGGAAGAAAGTTAAATATTAAGGAAATAAATAGAGTTTCCATAAACTCTAACAAAAGTCTAACAATAATAACTAACAATGCGGAAGAAATAACCTAGAACCTGAAAGTCAACGTACCAAAAAATCTAACAATGAACCAAGTCTAAACAAGAAGGGATGCAACCCCAATCTAATGAACTAATCCACTAACTAGAACAAATGTCTAAGTCCGAAAAATGGTGGACATAGACGAAAGAGAACCCATGGCAGCCCAGAAGAATTGGCTCACCCTTGAATTCAAACGACGATCATTGATCTCCTAAGCGAGGTCAGTCAGTAGCCGCTTGAAGATACCTTGTACTCAACAAAAATAAGAGCAAGTGCAGTCTCAGTACACAACCACAGTGTACTGGTAGAATCACGCGGCTATCCCACTAAGTGTAACATAAGCAAGTCAGGACAACAATTTAATCACAAGCATATATATCGAACATATACAATATTATCAACATTACAAACAACTTCACATTTCGCAAGATACACAATTAAGTCACGTCATTGGCCTCTCATGAAACCCAAACCCAAACAGTTAGCATACTGAAACGTGGTACCCGATCCTAATGTTATGTCGGAACGTGGAAATCGATCTCATATTTATGCCAGAATGTGGCAACGATTCAAGTTAGTTATGTCAGATCATGGCAACCGATCCCATTCACACACTCAATCACAATCACAATCACAAGTATATCTTCAAGATCATACATTTAAGTCATGATTTCAAGGCAATCATCATTCACCTATCTCATTTACAACAAGTGTGATCAACATTGCAACATTCAAAAATATACAATTATCATAATGAAGCAAGAACAAACATACATCGCACAATCATAGAATCACATCCATCTCTTATCTCGAAACAAGCTTGAAACCCTAAGAAACTTGATCCTTCCCTTTCCAGATTCGTTATGCTTGTTCTTGATCTACAAACAATCATAATAACATGGAAATCAATAAATAATCACTAATTATCCAAATTACTATCAATTCTATGAACCCTAGATCATATCCATGATCCCAATTATCTAATTTAGGGTTGTTTCCACCATAGAATTTATAACAAAACCCTCCACTTAAATGAAGAAGTGTACATGGACTTACCTCTGGGTTTTATCCATCAAAGTGAGAGGGGGACAGTGTGTAAACTTACTAAGTCACTTTATGGACTCAAGCAGGCTAGCAGGCAATGGAATATCAAATTAACCACAACTTTAGTCAACTCTGGGTTTCAGCAAAGCCACTATGATTACTCCCTATTCACAAAGCATCAAGGAAAGAATTTGGTGATGGTATTAGTATATGTTGATGATCTACTGATCACAGGAAATGATCACAAGATGATAGTAGAAACAAAGAAAACTCTCCAAGACAATTTTAAGATCAAAGACTTAGGTGATTTGAGATACTTCTTGGGGATTGAATTTGCCAGAAGTGACACTGGAATTCTTATGCATCAAAGAAAGTATTCACTTGAATTGATTTCAGATATGGGACTTTCCAGCTCCAAGCCTGTTGGAGCTCCTATTGAATTGAATCAGAAGCTTACAAGTGCAGAATTTGACTTGCACTTTCCTCCAGCTAATGAAAATGACAAACTGCTGAGTGATCCCAATATGTATCAGAAACTGGTAGGAAGGTTACTCTACTTGACAATAACAAGACCTGATATTGCTTTTGCAACACAACTTCTAAGCCAATTTATGCATAGCCCCAAAACATCTCACATGGATGCAGCTATGAGGGTGGTGAGATATGTAAAGAAGGCACCTGGATTGGGGATACTGATGAGTGCTAATGTTGATAATCAGTTGACTGCATATTGTGATGCAGACTGGGCATCATGTCCAAACAACAGAAAATCTATAACAGGTTACATGATCACTTATGGGAGTTCTTTGATCTCATGGAAATCCAAGAAACAAGACACAATCTCAAGGAGTTCAGCTGAAGCTGAGTACAGAAGTTTAGCTTCAACAGTGGCAGAGATAGTGTGGCTGGTTGGCCTCTTCAAAGAGCTAGGGGTAAAGATGAAGTTGCCTGTGCCTGTGTACAGTGACAGTAAATCTGCCATACAGATTGCAGCCAATCCGGTCTTCCATGAACGAACTAAGCACATAGACATTGATTGTCATTTCATTAGGGAGAAGGTTCAACTGGGAATGGTTCATCCTACATACTTGAAAACTACAGAACAGCCAGCAGACTTGCTTACCAAAGGGCTTACTTGCATACAACATGCATACTTGCTTACCAAGCTAGGAATGAAAAATATTTTTCATACACCTAGCTTGAGGGAGGATGTTGAGCAGTTAATAAGGTGTACAACTGTCAATTAAAGTGCTGAAGAGTTTGTTAAATTAACAGCAACAACTTGTTAGCATTAGTTAGTTAGTTAGCCAGCTAATCTGATTCTATAAATACAGAAGTTAGAGTCACAAAATGTATAGAAGTCATATTAACATTGAGCTGAAGATTACGGCTTGTTCATTCTATGGAAATGAGTTTTCTCTTTCAATGTCTTGGATAGATTGTTTAGATTGATTTACAATTCATTCAATTCTACAGAATTAACATGAGTTGGATAGTAGCCTAGCTCTGATGATGAGGAGGAGGAGGAAGAGGAAGATAATATATCTCGGAGGACACATGAAGTAATCAAGTTCCCCAATTTAGATGATTGACACCTTCGATTTCTGGGATTGCTAACTCACTTTTGCAATAACACTGTTGAGGGCATTGAGTTCCCTCGGTAACAGGAAATGAGCTTCTATGAGTTATCACATACAGTGTTGTATGAATTGACTCCGTCATATTATATTATTAGCATAGTAGTACCTACATGTCGGGGTTAAACTATCATAGTTCCTTACCACTAGGTAATATCCACACCTACATTGACATGTGTAATTTTATGGCGATAATTCCGATAAACTAAAGCCGTCTGAAGCCAATGTTTGATTTAAGGGAAAATGCATAAGTACCCCCCAGCCTATGCCCAAAATCCCTGAGACACACCTAACCTTTACTAAGGTCCTATTACCCCCGAACTTATTTTTTAGTTAATTTTTTACCACTTTTCGGCCTACGTGGCTGAGTCCGTGACTTCACCTATGTTAGGCACATGGGTGCAGATTTTAGACAGCACTGACCAATAAAAATTGGCCATGTGTTAAAATAAACTTGAAAAAAATAAATATTAACTCAATTCTCTTCTTCTTTATTATTGTTCTTCATGTTTGGAAAAAAAAACCTCAATTATCATAAGTTAAATT
Organism: Solanum chiquidenum; assembly: GCA_029582725.1. Lineage (NCBI taxonomy): Eukaryota > Viridiplantae > Streptophyta > Magnoliopsida > Solanales > Solanaceae > Solanum > Solanum chiquidenum. Next base: position 9 of record JAJOOS010081292.1, on the reverse strand, counting down.
GCTCCTTTC
>JAJOOS010081291.1:0-11956 GCA_029582725.1 Solanum chiquidenum | reverse complement strand
TTTTTTCTTTCTTTTGATATAATTATTTTTAATTGGCAAAAAATAATTGGCATATGATATTTTTTTTATTCAGTTGGTCGCATATAATGAAGAGTTTGGCATATGGAGCAAAATTTGGTGACGGATCTACTTGCAACAGAAGATGGTAGAAGGACAAAAAATGAAGCATAATTAAAGATTATTTTTGCTAGATTTTTTTTTTCACTTTGACTTGTATTAGTAACTTAGTTACTTTTGCTAGAATTTTTTAAATTTTGGTTTGTATAAACAATTTAGCTAAATGTATTGTCAACGCTAATCCTTTGCTCTTTTACTATTCTACTTTTTCTTTGTTATGAAGCAAAATTAATATAATTATCACATTTCAACAACAAAAAACTGTGATGATTAGGAGTTTCATTTTTATTATACTTGCAAAAAAAGTAATTGAAAAATAAAATATTAGTTTCATGATGTTATTTTTTTGCGTATGTAACAATATGTTTTCGTCACCATCCTTTTGATTTGAAATATATTTATAATTTTTATGCAGTCACCGATTATTATATTTTCTTTGTTCATTTTTTGTATTTTCACTCCTTATTTTTATTTATTTTACAAATAAAATCTATGTGTAATTAGTAATACATTTAATGTCTAATAAAATTATACATTTAAATTATTTATAACTCATGTCTCTTCATCTTACTTGTAACTTCTAATATTAAATATTATTCATAACTATTGTATGTTTCATTCTTCATAATTCTTAATAATATTTAATTATTGTTTAAAAAATTACAATAAACAAATGTAATAATAAAGACATAATAAAAAGTTCAATTTTGTTTTTATGAAATCAGAGTTTGTACATAAAAAATTAGTACTCCTACAAAATATAGAGGAAGTAAAAACATATAAAATATTTACAACGTAATCCGTACAATATATTGTTATTTCAACATATTACCTCTTATTCCATTTACTTCACCACGATGAATAATTTGTTCTATTATATACATATACAAAAAAATACATTATATTTTATATGTTTTAAAAAAATGAAAAAACGTATGATATTGCATATGAAGAGAAATATTAATATTAACTATATATTCGATACTAACCTAAATATAAATATTACACATTATTATCTTATAAATATTCCATATAGCCGCGCGAAGCGCGGATACTTTCACTAGTTATATTTTAAAGTTGAAGAATAACTTTTGAAGTTTTATATATTTATATTTAAACATAACTCTATTTTTTAAATTGGGCGGGTTAAAATGGGTCAAGACCCAATTCAATCCAAATTTATTTGGGTCAAAACAGGTCAAAAATGGGTCATAACTCAATTCGCCCAATTTTTACTAAGTTTTAACAACTTTATTTGTTATTTTATAAGCTTTATGTATCTAATAAAAAAATTATTTTCTGTATTATAACGTATAAAATAAACAAAAAATTAAAAATATTTTTACAAGATTTCTCAAAAATCACTTTGAATTACATATCAACCAATTTTTTAATGAATTAGATTGAAATTGATTAAGCTAACAAATGAAAGGATCAATATTCAACCCAAACCTAAATAACTTGGATTGTTGAGTTTGATTTTGCCATCTCTAGGTGTATCTAATATTTTATCCTTGAGTATGTATTGTTGCTCCAGTATGGAGTCTCATTTGAAATAGCAAAAGAAATTATTCGAGCTACAAAATATAAATAAATAAATAAATAAAGAATCTTTAAAATATCATTTGAAAATATAAAAGAACACCATTTTATAATAGTCGATACAAAAGAATGAAACAAATATAGTACATTTACAAATTCTTCTTCATTAGCAGTTTTTTGACGCAATTCCGGTGCATCAGAATTTCCTATGACGGAGATTATCAACAGAAATCGTCCCTTGTAAATTGTTTGTAGCAGCCATGTTAGAACCAAATTGCAATCTGGAAGCATTCTGGTTGGAAACAGGGGAAAGCAGAGAAGATGCTCTGTTATTGAAGCTTCTAGGCTGAGGCAGATCCAAGAAATCAACAGTGGTGACCGGAGGCTGAAACTCCGATCGAGTTCTCCGGTGAGATGAGCCCTCGATGGAATCAGCTCCGACGAGCAAGTGGTAGCTCCGGTTAGAGGTGTCGGAAAGGGACCGGAAACTGTTGTGGTGAGGCCTCTGTTTCTTCATAGCGTGAAGGAGAAATGGGATTAAACCTTCCATGAGTTTTCTTTGTTCTTCTTAGTGGGTTGGTTATGTATGGATGATGTTTTTGAGTTTTGGGTGTTTAAGTTTTGATGTTAAGAATGAAGATGGCTGACCATTATTTATAGTGGAAAATGTTTTCAGGAAGAAGTTTCATGGATATGGATGAGAATTGTCAACAACGTTGATTATTGCATAATTGTCAAACCAGTGTAACAAATTCAATCACGTATATCCAAAATGAAATGATTAAATTTTTTTTCAAAGATAAATTAGTGCACTAAGTATCTTTAATCATTTTGAAATTTATTGTAGTTATATTTGAGCAAGGCTCATCCAAAATTCGTTTGATCAAAAACTATATTATTTATATATAATTAAAATTATTTCTTAGACATATATAGTAGATGTTAAATCTTGTTCAGTTTTTCATATGTTTTTTTTTTTTATATTTTGAAATTTCTTAGTAAAAATCTTGATTCGTTATATTTTTACGTGGAAATACGATGAATATACTATTGTAGTTAGTTATAATAATATTTTTTACTTTTTTTTTTGTAGTTAATGCCTTAATGGTGACTACCTAGCCACTTTTGGGCGTACAATTATCTAATATTTTTATTATTTTTTACTGAAATTTGATTTTAGTCTTTCATAGTTTACCACTCATTTTATTAATAATCAGCTGAGACTTTTGGGTAATTTTTGTCTTTCTTTTACTAATAATGTGTTTTCAAAATGTGTAAGAATTATTTTAGTTAGTTCAAATTCTGATGTTTGAATTCACGCAAGTAGTTTGCACTACAAGATTATGTCATTCTTTTCAATACAGAGGCATATTAAATTAATCGTTAACAGAAAAGTTAGCAGACAATATTATTAGTTAATTAAATAGGAATAAGTCTTGACCGTTGAAAAAAAAAATACACATTGTATAAGACTGGAGAATAAAGAAAAATCATTAAGAATCTGTGGGCAATTGAAATAGTAGATAGTTATCAATAATAACGCGTTACAGAGCTGGAATCCACTAATTTTCAAGTTTTGACCTTGCTTTTTCAATCAATGTGCTCAATTAACTATTTCAAATCAAATTCAAATACTACAATACAAGTTGAACACAGAACACACCTTCACTGGTTGATTATGTTTACCACTTTTGGTAACATGTGTCTTTTTCCTTATCCCTTAAACAACACCTAGTTTAGTTCCAAATATTTGAGGGGTGGGTGGGTGGATTAGATTAGATTGAATTTGAGAGGATCAAAATGAATTGAGCTAATACACGACACAGTATTAACCTGCTCAAATATTGCTTAGGTTGAAATGCACCGGATCAAAAGAGACTAAAATTGAATAATGGATCATAATTTAAAGCGCTTAATTTTTACTTAATTTTTTTTTTTTGTAATTTATTTAAGTATATATAACATATACTTTTTCTCTTTAGTATGACACTATATATATAAAAATAAAAAATATTTTAACAAGATTTCATTAGTCAATTTGTACTATGTATATATTAATTCAACTATTGCATGAGCTTAGTTGGAGGATCAAAATCAACTGAGTTAATAAAGGACACAAGTTGAGAGGATCATGTTTTTATGGACTTCACTCTTAATTTTGATCAAGTTAATAGGCCATTCATTTACTAGTCATGTATTAAATGTTTAACCGATGTTTATGTAATGAACACGTGTCAAATTTAACAGGTTAGGTGAGAATAGTTGAGGGCAAAATCATAATTGGTTGAATGCAAATTGACAATTAAAAAAGTAAATCTTACATCACATGGTATGTAAGTTTGTTATATTTCACCTACCAACCCAATGCAAATCAGAGTCCGAAATTAAAAGGGCAGTAAAATTTTAAAAATTTCAAAAGGGCAATTCAATTAGTAATGAAATTAAAAGGGGAACTCAATTAGTTATGAAATCAAAAGGGCAACAATTTATAACGGCGTCTAAATTAGGGTTTCAAAAACGAGGCGCAAAAACCGATGAGCCTTACAAGGTGCAACAACTTTTAGCCTTGTAAGGCTCATGGCGGCTGAGCCTTACAAGGCGCAAGGCTGTCAGCGCCTTAGAGGCTACTTTTTTTTTAAAAAAAAAAAAAGTTTTATTTTCTTGTTATTTTGTATTGTAATATTTACTAGAGTTAAATATTGAAAAATTTGTATTGTAATATTTACTAGAGTTAAATATTGTTATTTTGTATTGTAATATTGAAAAAAAATCGTTTTATTTTTATTTTATTTTTCCGTTTGAGAAAACAATGTACATTTACTTTATTGGTATTGTAACTGTTTCATTAACTAAGAATTCATAAAATTATTTAGGCCAATTTTAATTGATATCAATATTACCATTACTATTTTTTATACATTTTAAAAAGAAGAAAACAAACTTTAAACAGTTACAATGTATAAAAAATAGTAATGGTAATATTGATATCAATTATTGGTAATACATTTTAAAAAGAAGAAAGAAAACTTTAAACTTTAAACTTTATGGTAAAAAAATAAAATCTCTAGTCAAACATCTGCTAAGAATATAAGCTTCATAGTAAGTGTACATAAATATTCTGACATGTTTAAAAATACAAATTTAAAAAATGCACACAAATTGATGAACGTAAAGAATTCCAATAAGGGATCCCTATAAGATTTGAATAATTGTTTTTATTTGAATTAATTTTTGAGATGTTCATTAGATTTAAAACCTAATTTGAAATGTTATCAAAGTCATATTTATCCAATTTATACAAATCAAAGGAATTAATAATTATACAAATTAGGTGAATAAAAAGAATTCGAAAAACTATAACCACGTTAAATATTAATTTTCTCATTTGACATCATGTTTAATATAAAATAATTTTTAACTTTTTTCATGTTTAAGAATTAAGTAGGTACACTTGTTTGACAATTTAGCGCTGGCTGTTGGCAATTGGCATCCATATCCATCCTCTTACTCTGTAATTTCATCCTGCATACTTTCTTTCTCCACTATAAATAATGATCCATTTCTAACATCAAAACTTAAACACCCAAAACTCAAAAGCATCATCAAGAAAAAAGACACTCATGGAAGGTTTAATCCCATTTCTCTTTCACGCTATGAAGAAACATAAGCCACATCAAAACACTTTTCGCTGCCTCTCTGACACCTCTAACCGGAGCTACCACATGCTCCTCCGAGCTGAATCCATCGAAGGCTCATCTCATCGTAGAACTCGATCGGAATTTCAGCCTCCTGTCACCACCGTTGATTTCCTGGATCTGGCTCAGAATAGAAGCTTCAATAACAGAGCATCTTCTCTGTTTTCCAACCAGAATGCTGCCACCAATTTACAAGGAACAACTACTGCTGTTGATAATCTCCGCCATAGGAAATTCTGATTCCTTTGAAAAAATTACTACTACTACTGATGATTTGTACTTTGTGTGTTCAAGTTTTAAAATCCAGACAAGATCATCTTCAACTGTAAATTGTTTGATTCTTTTCTACTGTTGTTCAACAATTGGTTGTTTTATAAAATAAATACATTATTCAACTTCGAGTTAATAAATTGATTTCCTATTTATAGTGCTTGCAAAATGTTTGATTAATTGTAAGTCACGACTTTTTAATAAGTTACTTGCAAATTGTCTGCTTTATTTTAAATTTATCTAGAAATTTAGGTAATGAAACATCAATGAGTCTTTCTTTCGTTATCTTTTGTAGCTCGTGCACACTCTTAGCCAATATGTCGTGTGGAAATTTTGTTGCCTTAAGGTTTAAGGGGTGAACAAGTGCTTGGAGAAATTTTAAAGTTACTATGTTATACAATTTACAAATTTTATAGTGAACTTCTCAAAGTATTTTACACAACTATACTATTTTGTACGATTTACAAATTTTAATTTTCAATTCTTATTGTGATGTTTTTCTTCACATTAACTTTTTAGTCATTGCTTTAATTAATCTTTTTATACCATAACTCAATAGTATAATATATGAAAACCAACTCGAATTTTAAACTTTGCATTCAGACAAAGATAATAATATTAAATAGGGACGTGTTAAACATTTTTACTCTTTCACTAAATACAATGAATTGATATCATGGGACCCCAATGTTTTTCGTCAAAAGGAGACAAAATATTAGACAAGTTATAACATTCGACCCATTATTTCTTAACTTCAGACGTCTTTTTAAGACAAAATCTTCAACAAAAGTGATAAAAAAATTAATAATCATACAATGTGTGTAAGCAGACAATTAGTTTAATTATTGCATTGACGGATCATTTTGTCAACAAAATACAACCTAGCTAGTGGTCGTAGATATGGAGATATATTAATTATCCAAAAATATTGCACTTTTTTCAACGAACGCAGGGACATCAAGATATTGAATTATGCCAGTAAATATTACTTTATGGACTTAAATTATGGTCAAGGTGAAAAAACTGTCTCCACAACTACACCTCCAAACTTGGGGATAATACTGCTCATTATTTTGTTCATCATTATCTTCTTCGATTAATACTTGAATGGGCATACATGGCATGCATTGGTAGCATTTTGAGTGACATGCCATTGGAGTTGATCCATCAACTCTAATCACCTCTTCATCTCTTGTCCACTTGTGCAAAACCTAATTAAGTATTCCAAGATTCGTCATTTTGTCAACAAACGAATTTATGGTTTAGTGTCAGTGGGTTCAGAATAAGTAATATTTAATTATTTTTATCTATGTATATATAGTTCAAATAAAAAACAACCTCTGAGTTCTGACACATTCAATAAGAAAAACATATAGAAAAAGAAGTAGAAATGGAAGATGTTGAGAAAACTTTTAACTTACTGGTGGCAATGCAGGAGGAAATGGAGATAGTTTACGAGAATGAAGCATTAATTGAGAAGTGGAGATTATAATGAGAAAAGGGGTAAGGACCAAAAATAACTTCTTTGGTTGAGTTTTAAATTCCATCATAAATTCTGAATATTGTTTCATTGGCATTGGCCAAGTACATAGATATTTAATAGAATTTAGCAAAAGTGTGCAACTAATTGGCTGGGAGTTGTTAGCATATTACATTCTGAGGAGAAATAGTCAGACCAATATGTGTGTGTATGTATTTTATCGGGAATATATTGTGTGGATTCTAAAGAAGGAAAAAGCATAAAACGGATATATTTAAACTACTCCCACAAGATTTTATTTTTTACATAGTCATTCACGAGATTTTCATTTATCATGTTTTATATTACCTTATATATTAAAAAAAATTGTTCTTTTTGGGTACTTATAATATTTTGTATCAGTTCAAAGGTTTACGAGTTAAATTAAATAAAGTGTCGTATCAACATCAAGCTGGAATAGCTCAGTTGGTTAGAGCGTGTGGCTGTTAACCACAAGGTCGGAGGTTCAAGCCCTCCTTCTAGCGTTTTTCTCTTTTCTCTTTTTTTTTTTTAAAAACTCCTCTCTACTTAATTAAATAGTTCAATGTTGATATGACGTATATATAGATATATATATATATATATATATATATATAGTAAAATAAAGAAAAACATTTAAATTATTGAATGCTAAAATTTAGCAATTAAAGATGAGATGAACCTCATCCCCTACTCAGTACCCCAACCCTCAACCCCCAAATTTTTAAAAAGTTTTTAAAAAAATATTCTTATTCCGCAGTCCACACAACTGCCTAGCCCAACTTCCCCCACTCCTCGTGCTAAAAAAATTAAAATTACGTTTGAAATAAAATATTTTTTCTTACCCCGGAAATTTTATTGTGGGTGGGTTGATAGTGAGGTGTGGGACTGGGTAGAGTAGGATGGGTGATAAAAAATATTTTTTTAAAAAGAAAAAAGATCTTCTTTAATCGTTAAGTTATAGCATTTAATTATTTTTTTAATTATATATATATATATATATGTATGTATGTCATATTTGCAGAAAAATCCATATATATATTGTTTGAGTGGATGACACATGATGCATAAAAGAGATGTTTTAAAATTACTTAATCAAGTAGATGAGTTTTTAAATTATTTAATCAAGTAGATGAGTTTTTTTTAAGACTATCAATAATTGAGAGACTAAAATAATAACTCACGTCAAATTTAAAAGTGTTTTCAATACTTATTGTGTTAATTTTCTTTTTAAAAAAACTCCTTTTTCCAATTTCATTTCCATTTAAGGAAAAAATTCCTCTATAACCGTTATAACCACCTCTCAAATCACCCGGGCCTTGCGTTATTGCAGCAAAGAATCCCAGAATTTCGGGATAATATCTTTTGACAAACAACAAACTTGAATTTGAATTGAAAATTTCACTTTCTTGAGGTATTTATTTTCCTCTCTTTCATCCACATGATCTTAGGAAAAATACCCTCTTAATTATCATAATCTGCATCTTATAATTTCAAGAATTTTTTTTCTAATTTCACTTGAAAAGTTTGTTACTTTTATATCGTCCACGAAAATCATGGCTAGTTTGAAATCAGGGGTTCTTGTAAAGTTACTTGAAGAAATGAAAATGGTTGAAAATGTGATAGTCGATGATCGAAAGCCAACGTTGTTACAAATCAGAAGCATAATTCCTGTTCTTGAAGAAGGTAATCTCTTGCCTAACAGAGGATTTTACCTCAAGATTTCAGATGTATCACACGCAATTTATGTCACATTTCCCCAAGACCAAAATGAGTTGATTTTAGGTAACAAATTAAAACTAGGACAATTCATTTATGTACAAAAATTAGAGGATGCAGAGCCATTTCCATTGCTTAAAGATTTTACGCCTCTCCCTGGTAGACGTCCATGTGATGGAACCCCTGAAGAAATTGGTAAGGTTCCAAAATTGGAAAAGATTCTTGATGGATTGAATTCTGATTTTATTGTCGAAAAGGGTGTCATTTCTGAAGAAAATATTATGGATATATCGTCTTGTTTAAGAAGGTTGTCTTTAGAGTCATCTGATGTAGATGAAGTGAGGAAAAAAAGTAGTAATACTAATGTTCTTGAGGGAATTAGTAATGGTAAAGGGAAGTTTAGGTCCTTGAGTGCTTCGAAAACTCGTCCAGGAGTTAAAAGATCCTGTGATGTTGAGAGCAGAAATTATGATAGTATGAGGCTAGTTGGTAGGAGTAGGAGAATGTCTATTGATAATGATAGCGATACAGATAGCACGATATCTTCAGTTTCATCATCTACATGGACTTCTAAGAGGAAAAGTTGGAATGAGTTAAAGAGTTTGGGAACTGAAGAGATTTTTGATTCTTCAGTTGTCAAACATAATATCAGACCACCACGTTGTCGTAGTGCAACTGTGAGTTCCCTCTAATTTTTTCAATGTTTCATCTTTTTTGTTTGATGTACTGTGATAGAAGTTTGATAATTGGTCTTAGATAGACACTTAAACTTTACCAAATGTTCAATCTTTATCTGTGTCGACAGGTTTCACCTGTTCGTTCTACCAAATATGACAGCTCAGATGACAATTCAAGTTCAATATCAAGAAGAAAGGTTGTTGATGTTGCGAAGAAAATAGTCAAGAGTTCAGCTAAGAGCAAGAATTCTGTGTCAAAGATCAACTGTGAACAAACCATCCGTCCAATTAAAGGATTAGTATTTGACAGACAAGGGGCAGAAACTGGGATTTCATGGGATTCACTCCCTTCGAGTTTGGTGGAGCTTGGCAAGGTACTGAGCTCAAGTGTGGTTAAATTGGTATTACTTGAATGACATTATTGAGAAACTCATAATAATAACTATGTCCGCGATTTTCTCTTGCACTTCAGGAGGTTGTAAAGAAAAGAGACATTGCTTTGTTTGCAGCTGCTGAGGCTTTGCAAGAAGCTTGTGCAGCTGAGAGGTTGCTCAATTCCTTAAGGTGATTGCTTTTTGTACTCAATCCTCCGTTCTGCTAAATAAATCTTACAATTATCGACAGCTATCCTCTTTACGTTGAATCTCCTTATTAGTTGTAATGACCATACAACATGGTTTGTCTAGCATGTAACTCGGAATGTGCCAATAATATATAGAAGCTGACTGACACATCTTGTTTTCTCTAGCAAATTCTCAGAGTTTCATATACCTGAAGAAGATGATCTACAACCTCGTATTGATACGTTTTTGGATCTTCAAGATGATATGGCTCAAACAAGACTAATAATGAAGTGTCTAACAAATATAAGTCCAACTAGAACAGAAGAAACTGATTCAAGCAGCACCAGTGCAGAAAATGAAGCATCAACAATCACAGTGCAAAGAAAGAAAAATGCAACTACATGGATAAAATCAGCAGTGGCATTAGATCTTTCACCATCCTCCACTGCTCTCAATCCAATTCCTAAGACTAGGAGCATTACCAATACATTGAAGAAGTCAAGTACATCGAGTGAAAGTACCAAACAAAAAGGTGCAAGTATCGTTAAAACTGATCATAATAAGAACACTGATGAAACTTCTCCTGTATTGACATCTAACAATGATGCGCAACCTGAATGGACCAGGGGTAGCACTATCGATGCAGCTACTCACCTAGCTTCTTCGTTGCAGGACGAGTGTAGGAAAATGTTTTTGGGATACATAGAGAAATATATCAATGAACTCGAAAGAAAAATGTCTTTGATGGTATCAGATAATCAAGTAGCAGCAATGATGTATAAAATCAAGAGAGTAAATGACTGGTTAGATTTGATCATCAACAAAGAAGGTTCAGATTTGGATGAGTCAGAAATTCAAACATGTCATAGAGTGAGGAACAAAATATATGGGATCCTACTGAAGCATGTAGAGAGGACTGCAATGGCTTTTGAAAGTAGCAAAGTTCTCCGTTACATCGTCGACAACTAAGATTTTAAATATCAGCTCATATTAATATTCAAACAGAACCCCTCTCTAAGCAGGGAAATTGTTTTGTTTTTGTATATATAAATGTTGAATCCTCTGTTTATATGAGGGAAGATTCTGGTGTAGCCAAAAAAACCTTACTACATTATTCTCTGCCTTTGAAAAAGTGGAAATGTGAGAGATGAATGTAACTCATCAACAATAGAAGTGGCAAATTAGTACAAGCATAGTTCACAACAGTTTTGGTGTTTGTGGCTGTACTGGCCGATAATATTATAGTCGGTAGTTAATTTAGTATGTTTTGATTGTCGCACTATTTTTCTATTCTTGTTACTTTCTAACAAGATTTGCGTTGCTTTCCTTGTTAGTTGATATGTTATTTGAATTTGCTACACTTGAGTCAATGGTCTTTCAAAAATAATATTTCTACTTTCACAAGCTAATGATAAAATATGCGTACACTAATTTATCCTTTCAAACTCCATTTGTGAAATTCCACGGGGTATAGTGCACAATTGTTTCGTATTAAAAGAAAGGGCTAACCCATCGGTGACCCCTTAAAGTTGGCACAAAATTTCACTTAGGCACCTCAAGTGGGCGATGTTTATATTAGACACCTCATGTAGGGTTTCGCTGTGTCATTTTGACACTCTTTTGCCAATCAACAAAAATATATGAGGTGTGTGTGTTACACTCGCGAATGACGTATAAAGTGGCGAATTAAATGACGGCATTTGTCAAAAACAATTTATAGATAATGAATTTTGAGTAAAAATATAAAGTAACCAATGACTCAATGACACGTGGATTTTTGCCCAAATAATTTTTTAAAAACAAATTAAATCAATAAAATCCCCCCATGGGGGGGGGGGGGGGGGGGGGGGGGGGGGGGGGGGGGGGGGGGGGGGG
>JAJOOS010081290.1:0-11359 GCA_029582725.1 Solanum chiquidenum | reverse complement strand
AATTTGAAAATTTGAAAATGTTGTCGCTGTTTTCCTTATATACATAAATATATTAGTTTATTCAATTTAATCCATTAAGCTGCCTGCTTGATTTCCTTCTTCAACCTTCCATCTTTAATTTCGTTTTAGCTCCAAACTTTCTTATTTTTTTCACTATTTTAACCCTTCAAATAAAATACACAATTTAGGACAATTCATAAAATTTATGCTCAAAAAGAACAAATATAAATAATAAATATGAGGCAAATAATGATTAAAAATATGTATTTTGACCTCACATCACATGCCACAAGCAGACGGAAATGCAATATTTGAAATTACTGGCACAACACTCCATCTCATACATTCAAGAGGTGTATATGGAGGGTTAGAGGATGAAAACTCATATGAACATATACAAAGCTTCATAGAAGTGTGCACACCTAAGTCATTCAAGAATCTATCGCAAGAATGCATACGACTGCGCTTATTTCCATTATCATTAATCGAGGAAGCCACTAGGTGGTTGATTGAGCTTCCAAAGAACTCCATCAAGTCATGGGAAGGGCTGGTAACGTCTTTTCATGAAAGATTCTTCCCTCCATAAAAAATGATGAAACTAAGAGACGACATTCAAAGTTTTAATCAAAAGGAGGGCGAACCAATTCACGAATCCTGGATACGATTTAAGAGATTTTTGCGAAAATGTCCAACGCATGGATTATCGAGTGAGTTACTTCTCCAATATTTTTACCGTAGTCTGGATTCAGTTAATAAAGGGATAGTTGATCAGCTGGTGCAAGGATGAATAATGTTACAATCATTTGAAGTAGCATCGTTTCTCCTAGATGGCATGACTAAAGTAAATCAAGCATGGTACACAAAAGATGACCAAGTTTCCCCAATGTGCTTCAGATTAATGAAATAACAACTCGAAAAAGAAAGGGAAAGGGACGAAAACATCAAAAACATGTTGTCTCAAATAGATGTGACACACGATCACATGAAGGGGACGTATGGAGTATTTCGAGTTGAGGAGGGTTCTACTTCTGGTTATTTGAGACCGGGGGAGAATCAAGGTTGGAACTCCAAAAGAATTGAGGGGGGTTCTTCATCCGGTTATTTAAGATCGGGGGAGAATAAAGGTTGGAACTCCACAAGATATGAGGAGGGTTTCCACCCACGCTATCAACAGCGGGGTGGAAATCAAGGTTGAAACCATTATAGGGATGAAGGATCAAGGAGATATTGCCATGATTGGGCTGAGCAAGATGACCATGAGGAAGACCATACTCAATTGAGTGAAAGCCCAAAATCTAAAGGGAGCGCAAGTAGTCCTCGGGTAAATGATATATTGTCACGCATACTTGATAAAGTTAAGGGTTTTGATAATTTGCTAAAAGGAATGAGAGATGACTTTTCATCACTAAATAGTAAAGTGAATTCTCACATTGATGCCATCAAAACACTAGAAGGTCAATTGAGACTATTAACAGCTAAATTATCCTCCAGAACACTAATGGAAGATAATGAAAGGGGGCTAGTTGTGGTAACCCGCAGTGGAAAGATGGAAAAAGGGAATGCGATGGAAGATGAGGACCCTCGCATGCAGGAAGAGAGCCAGGGTATAGAGAAACGGGAATCACCTATTCCACAAAACCTTGCCAAAGAACTACAAGATGATGCAGAGCAACCTATCCAAGCTCCGAAAATCACGCACCCTTTACCCAAAATACCTCTACCATTTCCTCAACATTTGAAAGGGAAGAATAAAGATGAGAAATTCAAAAAAAAATTGTCAGTATTCAAGAACTTGTCAATTAACCTCCCTCTGGTAGAAGCATTGTTGGAAATGTCGGGGTATGCCAAATTCATGAAGGAGCTGGTTACAAAGAAAAGGAGCTTAGAGTATGAAACGATTGAGGTGCCCCATAGTTGTAGCACAATTATGACAAATGAGTCAATCACTAAGAGAGAAAATCCTGGGGTATTCACAATTCCATGCACAATTGGCATACTCCAATTCGCTAAAGCTTTGTGCGACTTGGGAGCAAGCATTAACTTGATGCCCTATGCAATATACAAACAACTTGGTTTGGGTGAACCAAAGGCAACCACAATGAGACTCCTTATAGATGATCGATCAATCAAGCACCCAGTGGGGATACTCCATGACATATTGATAAAAGTAGATCAGTTCATCTTCCCGACTAATTTCGTGATTCTAGACTGTGAGATCGATGCTGAAATCCCCATCATTTTGGGAAGGCCCTTCTTGGCTACTCAGAGAGCATTGGTGGATGTCGAAAGCGGAAAATTGAAGTTCCATGTAAACGATGATGAGGTGACCTTCAATATCTGTAAATCCATGAAGCAACCAAGTAATATCCATGTGGTGTCTACTGAGGATGTTATAGATGAGGCAGTGGCAAGTGTTAGCCATTTAATGCGAAAGAATGAACCCTTGAGTCTGTACTCGCTACCAATTATGAATCCGAAATTCAAGGCCATGGGGAAATGGTAGCTGCCTTATCAGGGTTAGGAGTATACTCAAGGAATCCAATCAAGTTGGACATCGACCTGAAAAACAGAGAAAGTCCTCCTGCAAAGCTATCAACAGATGAACCCCAGAATCTGGAATTAAAAGTCATACCCTCTCATTTAAAGTATGCCTTCTTAGGAGCCAATAACACATTACCAGTGATTATTTTAGCCGATTTGCTCGAAGGGGCAGGTGAAATTGCTCATTGAAGTACTACAAAAGCATATAAAAGCTATTGGATGGACAATAGCCGATATAGTAGGAATTCCTCTTGGGATATGTACTCACAAGATTTGGCTTGACAGTGAATGTAAACCTAGTGTGGAGCATTAACGGGGATTGAACCCTCCAATGCAAGAGGTGGTGAAGAAAGAAATCATCAAGTGGCTAGATGCAGGAGTGATCTACCCTATCGCAGATAGTAAGTGGGTAAGTCTAGTGCAATGTGTACCGAAAAAAGGGGTATAACCGTAGTCCCAAATGCAAAAGGAGAACTTGTGCTGGCAAGACCAGTTACTGGGTGGCGAGTATGCATGGATTATCGAAAGCTTAACTCATGGACCGAGAAAGACTATTTTCCAATCCCCCTTATGGATCAAATGCTAGACCGGTTATCAGAAAGGGGGGGTATTGCTTTTTAGATGGATATTCCGGTTACAATCATATCTCTATCACGCCGGAAGACCAAGAGAAAACCACTTTTACCTGCCCTTATGGAACATTTGCATTCAAAAGGATACCATTCGGGTTATATAATGCCCCAGCAACATTCTAGCGTTGTATGTTGTCTATTTTTGCGGATATGGTCGAAGACTCTATGGAAGTATTCATGGACGACTTCTTAGTCATTGGGGACACATTTGAGGAATATTTGACACACTTAGGACAGGTGCTCCAAAGATGCGTGGATACGAATCTGGTTCTCAATTGGCAAAAATGTCATTTTATGGTGAAGGAAGGAATCGTTCTTGGGCACAAGGTGTCGCAAAAGGGTCTTAAAGTTGACAAGGCAAAAATTGAGGTCATTGAGAAATTACCCCCACCAATTGAAGTGAAAGGTATTCGCAGCTTCTTGGGTCATACAGGTTTCTACCGAAGGTTCATTAAAGGCTTCTCAAAGATTGCACAACCACTATGCAAACTCCTAGAGAAGGAAGTGAAGTTCTATTTTGATGATGCTTGTATGGTCGCATTTAAGTGTCTAAAAGAAAAATTAGTATCCACCCCAATTATCGTCAGTCCTAATTGGTCCGAATCTTTCGAAGTAATATGTGATGCTAGTGGGATGGCATTGGGAGTAGTATTGGGGCAAAAGCGCAACAAACTATTTCACCCAATTTATTACGCAGGCAAAACTCTGAATAGTGCCCAGAAAAATTATACAGTCACGGAGCAGGAGTTGCTCGCAGTGGTCTATAAATTTGAAAAGTTTCAGGCATACTTGCTAGGAACCAAAGTAATAGTACACATTGATCATGCTGCGCTCCAATACTTGATTGGCGAAGAAAGATGCAAAACCAAGATTGATAAGGTGGGTGCTATTACTACAGGAGTTCGATTTTAAGGTGAGAGATCGGAAGGGCTGCGAAAATTAAGTGGCCGACCACTTATCTAGGTTGGAAGGAAGAGAAGATGTTGAGCATGAGGTCAACATAGACAATTTTTTCCCCGATGAACAGTAGGAGGTCACCATAGTGGTATTCGCACTGCCGCTAAAGTCCTCCAAAGTGGTTATTATAGGCTGTCCCTATGCAAAGATGCACATGAATTTACAAAGAAATGCTAGCAGTGTCAGCAGCAAGGTGGAGTGTCTAGAAGACACGAGTTGCCTCTCACTCCTATTTTGGAAGTCGAGCTATTCGATGTATGGGGGATCGATTTCATGGGCCAATTTGTGAGCTCATTTGGAAATAAATATATCTTGGTGGCTGTAGATTATGTCTCCAAATGGGTAAAGGCCGTCGCACTTCCAAACAACGAAGGAAAAAGTGTTGTCCACTTTTTGAAACGCTGCATCTTCGCAGGGTTTGGCACTCCTAGGGCAATCATTAGCGATGGGGGGTCTCACTTTTGCAATAGGTGGTTTTCAACGGCACTGAGTAAATATGGGGTGAAACACAAGGTAGCAACCCCATACCATCCTAAATAAGTGGCCAAGTCGAAGTGTCAAATTGGGAAATCAAAAGCATCCTGGCAAAGACAGTGAATGCCAACAGAACTGACTGATCTAGGAAACTTGATGATGCACTATGGGAATACCAGACTGCTTACAAGACACCTATCGGTATGTCTCCTTACTAATTGGTTTATGGTAAAGCTTGTCATTTTCCCGTCGAACTAGAACACAAAGCATTATGGGCATTGAAGGCCTTAAATTTGGACTGGTCAAAAACTTCAAGGGAAAGGGTAGAGAAGTTGAATGAACTGGATGAATTTAGACTCAGATCGTATGAGAGTTCAGCCATCTATAAAGAGAAAATGAAAAAATGGCATGATGCTCGAATACTCAAGCGGGACTTCAAGGTAGGAGATTGGGTTTTGTTATACAACTCTCGACTTAGACTCTTTCCCGAAAAGCTCAAATCCAAATGATATGGACCTTTTAGAGTAACACGAGTGTTCACCAATGGTGCCATAGAAATTGAAGATCAGGAAGGACCTCCATTTAAAGTGAACGGTCAACGTCTAAAATTATATTTTGGGGATTGTTAAGAATTTTCCTTGGTTGAAGTGGTGTATTTATAAGATGCCTGAAAAAGTTGTTGCGTCATGCCACGACGTTAACTAAGGCATTGTTTAGGAGGCAACTCAAAACCATGTATTACTTTCTTTAGCCTTGATAAAATAATGGTGTGTTGATTGTGCAGATGGAAGTATGAAGAGTGAACAAAAGGTGAAGATAGGCGAGTGATGGATCCAGTTGACGATTCGCTGAAAGGATCGGCGAAATTCGACCTTATCCGCCAATCGACTCTAGACATCATCAACATTAGAGTCTGTAAAACTCGGCGAGTTTTGGAAATCATTGGCGAATCGCTAATCATATCGGTGATCACGATGGAAACCGCAGTTTGAACCCCCGTAAACCAGAGATTTTGTACACTTCAACGAAGAACCAAACAGTAGGCAGTCCGTTGAGTGAGTTAGCAAGTTTGACTAACGCCGCCGAGTGGACAGGTTTTACAAGCCAAAGGTTTAGAATTTCCAACTTCATTCACTTTCCCACGCTTTTTATCTAGTCAACGCCCACACCTGCACTACAGTTTTATATTTCTTTCACTTCTGGAGTATTTTGATTCATTGGTTTGTGCGCGGATTTGGATTGCATTGCCGTCTAGCTTCTCAGTAGTATTTCAACAAGCACAAAAGGTCAATCCGTATTTATTTTGTCGACTATAATGCCCCGACAGATGGAGCAACCGTGTAGACAGGATCCCCTCTTTACCTCTCTCTCTATCTTTCTTTATTTTCACTGTTGGATATTCATCATTTGCATTTGAGGACAAACGCATTTATTTGTGGTGGGGTGAGGCCCCCATACCTTTTGTGTTGACAGTTTTGAGTATATTTGGGTTGTTCTGTTTTAAAATTGTTGTTACACTGCTTTCTGTGGATATTTGAGCTTATGGCACCTCTTTTTGGTTTTAATGGATGCAAATTCAAATTTTGACCCTTTCGAAAAAAAATTATTTTTCAAAAAATTTTGCCACCGCTTGTGTTGAAAGTGGCTGTTCTTTTGCAAAATTTAAGTCTCAATTTTGATCAATACTGATGACTTGAATAGTGCTCTCAATCGAACGAACTTGAATGTGCGGCTACGACGAGACCAAATGAAGTTGCATAGAAAATATGTGAACTATTTGTATCTTGTTGTGATTAGCCATTTCTCAAATTGATTCTCTTGTAATGACCGTTGCACACTAGCGAAAGTGTGTAGTCTTGTTTGACTTAAGTGTCGATGCCTTGTGTAATGAGCTTACTTTCAATCTTGCATGAATAAATCTAGAATTTATCCCGTTAGTCTGATTGATTTAGTAAAGTGTGCTCTTGAGATGATCTTAGGCAACTTTTGAAGAGTGTGAGCCAATTTGACATATACCTCTTTTGTGGCCTACCCGTGATCGTGTGAAACTCTTTTGAACACCCTTTGAGCCTTACTTTTCTTTGGAAAAACCTTAATGAACCCTAGACCTTACTTGACCCACTACCTATAATCCTCTTGATTTGTGGTTTAGTGAAGAGCCAACTTAGGCCAAAAGCCTAAGTTGGGGGTGTAGTAAAAAAAGGAAAAGGAGAAGTCAAGGAGTGCAAGAAAAGTCTCCCTTAACCCATAGTGTTGCGGGAAAATGGAAACCCTCCATATAAAAAAAAAGAATGAAAAAGAAAAAGTTGTGGAATAAAAGTGCAAAAGGAATTGGGTTTCCAAGCAATACATGGAAAGTGAATGAAAGGATGACTTAGAAGCACTCGAAGAAAAAGTGATAAGGGAAGGAAAAAGGATGTTCTGAGAACACCACATATCACGAGGATGATGAAGTCACTGAGCCTAAATGACCATGTTGTTGCACTCAGCCCCATTACAAGCCTTGAAAAGACCTTTTTTATCTTGAGAAAGCTGAACCGAAAGTCGATTGGAAAATAAGGGCAAACCTATGGGTGAAAACATGCATTGTGTTCCTCTTTTTGACTGTGAGTGTTGCATCTGATTCCTGATCTTAAATTGATTAACTCTTGTGTGTGGGTATGGAATCATTCTTTCTGTGATGGCATTTAGATACTTTTGTTGAGCTTGAACTTGCATTAGTACAAAGTATTGCGAGCATGAGAATCTTTGGTAATGGTGTGTCACAACTTGAATCTTTGAGTACACAATTGAATCTCTACATAAGTAGTTTGAAGTTTTGCTGTGTGCATTCATGATTGAGTCTTGTGTAGCACTGTTTGAGACACATCCTTTTTGAACGAGTGAACTTGAGTTTGCTTGAGGACAAGCAAAAGTTTAAGTTGGGGGTGTTGATGAGTCAACAAATTGGACTCATTTAAGGCTATATTTTAATAGAAATTGTGTCCTCAAATGCTTATTTTATCTCAATATCTAATGAAAACCCTTAAGTTTCAGGTATTTTAAGATTGAAGGAAAGCATGGACACTACATCGCAAAAAGGAACGAAAAGGCTGAAAAGGAATGAAAAGGCTGAAAAGAACGAGAAAATGAAGGCCAAGGATCGCCGAGTCCACTTGGAGAATCGCCGAAGCGTTTCACTTCGCCTTTTGTTCCAGTGCGATGAGCCTGAAGAAAAGGATCAAGTCGGCGGAAAAAGGGAGCAGTAGGCCATCACCGAGGAGTTTTGCGAAGCAGTACTATGTCGCCCAATGATCCAAAGCACGACGATGTTGAAGGATGGTGCAAGATGGCGATGAACTATACCAAAGGGAGAATCGCCGAGTTGATCGGCGATTCCGACTAATGTCACCAAATGATCCACCGTAGCATAGATTTTTACAAACTATAAATACTCATTGAGAGTTATATCTTAGTATCATTTTTTGTAGTATCATTAGACAATATAATTTTTAGTACTTTTTTACTTTCAAGTTTGGAGAGGGTTTTGGGGAGACTTGAAGAAAGGGGTTCATCTTCCCCAAGTTGGAAGTGGGTCTTCTCTATTCTTATTCCTTTGCTTAAATCAAGGTTTAATTTCTTATACCCATTTGATTTCACTATCATTTTAGGTGTATTTTGTTATTTCTTGATGTGTGGTTAAAAAACCCCATTATTGGGGTGTGATTTAGCAAATATGTGTTGATATTATTATTGGGTCTTGCTTGATGATAGGTTAGATGTATTTTAATGGTGATTTCACCTAGTGGTTGTGGTTTAATTTAATGGGTTTGTAGTTGCAAATATAAAGCCACCCATGTGTTTTCGGCTTGCCCGAGAGGGAGGTCGCAAAACCAAGACCACTAGACTGATGGCCTAAGGAGTGGGTCGACATGAGGTTTAGCCCAAGAGGGTGAGCCCTAGTCCCATATCCTAACACTCAGCTCGAGAGAGTGAGTGGAGTAAGGCGTAGGCTAGTCTTTATGCGGCAAATGGGTGTCCGAGAGGAACGCATTTGAAACGGGGTAAGTTGCCCGAGAGGGAACTTATTTCCATCTAAAGCTTAGCCTAGTAACTATTATCTTGCAAATTTCCTATCGAAAGCATGCACCCAACCATTTGTCTCAACTTGTATTGCGGTCACACCCCAAGAACTCTTCCCCATATTTGATTTTCTTGTTATTTTTGTTGTTTTTACTTACTTGTGACAAAAACTCCAAATTGATAGTTGACACTTTTGTGTCCCCTTTCGATTTACAATGTTTTTAATCTTTAATGTCTTTAGCTACAACTAGTTAGAACTATATTTTATTTTTCTATTAATTTTCAAGACCGCTCCCTTAGGACACGACCCCAACCCTTGGTTGGGTTACTATATTATCGACGATCGTAGACACTCGAACTGTAGTTAGTGTCGTTGGTCACGATAAGCATCAGGTACGCACCCTTTAGCAGAGTTTTTTGAGTTTTTAACAAAAAACCGTAAGTGTCGAAGAGTCTACTCATGTAGTATTTGATGACACTAATCCAAGAGTACAGGAAATTGAAGCTGGTGACAATGAAATTACTTTTCTTAAACCAACTGAAGAAATTTCAAAAGTCAGTCTTGAACCTAGCACTGACGAGTCAGCTATTGCAGAGGTGGAGTCGACTATCCCAGCTGACAAAGCCAACATTCCTAGAGAATGGAGACATAATGCTAGCTATCCTGAAAATTTTATCCTCGGGAAGCCTGATGAGAAAATTCAGACAAGGTCTTCCCTCATAAAACAAGCTTCTATGGCTCTAGTATCTCAAATGGAACCCAAATGAATAAATGAAGCTATGGAAGATGAGTCATGGATACAAGCACTGAAAGAAGAACTTGATCAATTTCAAATAAATCAAGTATGGACTCTTATCAAAAAACCAAAGAATTTCTCGGTAATCGAAACCATATGGGTGTTTCATAACAATTTGGATGATAATGGAAAAGTCATTTGTAACAAAGCAAGATTGGTTACTCAAGGTTACTCCCAATAGGAAGGTATTGATTTCGATGAAACTTTTGCTCATATATCAAGGTTAGAATCCATTCACATTTTACCTGTATATGCATCATTTATGTCACTCCCCGAGCTATCCCCGAGACGTGGACACGGGACCTAGGATCACAAGTGACCCCAAGCTAACTATGCTGGGATGACATGAGCATACTAGGAATAATAATAACTGATGTGGAAGCTTAAATATCATGAAAATGAAAATGATGGGGAATACCCATTCTAAAACTGAATATATCAAATCTGGGAGTTTTGATACAAGAGAAATATCAAACTCCAATACTAAGTTGAATCTAACTATGTCTGAAAATGACCTCTAACTAACTAGAAGTGCTGAGACATGCCCCAACTAAATCTAGAAAAACTGAAACTAAAAGACTGAAATACTAAAGTAAATAGCATACTATTGTCCTCGGAGAATAAGGGCTCACTATTGATACTGCTGATCTAGAGATTGGGAACCGATCTATGCGTGATCTGACTGATGAGGACCTGAACCTACATCACGAGAACATGTAGCGCAGAGTATACATCAGTACTTGAAAGGTACTGAGCATGCAGGATAGAGTAAAGCTGAAATAACATATAACTGAACAAGCAATAAAGCAAGAGTATAATCTGAACATGATGTAGATATTGATTACTGAGCTAACTGAATGCAATGACCAAATTTATAACATCCTAAGACTGAATACTCATTGTACTGAAATAAGGTCAATGCAATGGAGTCTGACTGAACTGTGGGATCTACTAATAATCGACATAAAACCACATGAGCTAAATGTGGAGTCCGATGTATAAGCCTCATCGAGAGGACCCAATACACCCGGCCAAAGGTATAGAGGCATGCTGGTGTGATCACTAAAATGATGCCCACAGATGGGACTTACAACCTTTATGGCTTGTAGTTCTGGACTATATGGGTGACTAACCCTAGTCCAAATCGGTATTATGCTACTCCCAATAGATTAAATGATTTAACACAATAAGACTGCATTTTTGTAATATACTAGATAGCTCAAAACTGATATGCAAACTAAGAATGCAACAATTATGACTGATAGTGTGACATTCGTAAACTGAAGCATGGGTATCTCTATAATAACTGAATAATCTGACCTAGCATGGATAATTCATGAACTAACAAATATATACAACTAAGGTTCTGAATATCATATGAGAAACTGAGTAATAACATGGTAATCTAATTTGGAACATTAAATTAACGAGTTCATAATAATCTGTTGAAGTTCTAAAAATGCTAGGTCTAGTTAATAACGGGGAATCAAGAATCTGACTGAATTCTAGGGACCTAATGGGCGAAAGGAACCCACTAGTGAAATCTCATTTACCTGGTGACAAATTCCACGGAGAAACCTTTCGATTTCTGGGCTGGAACTGATGGAACCTTGTTGCGTTCTTGAACTAGGGTTCTTGACTTCTTTCTCCTCTTAGCGTTCTAACTTTCTAAGTTTTGATGGATGATTTGACTTAGGTAAGTTCTAGTTATGTTTCTAAAACCACATAGTTTAGGGGTCCAACGAAATAGGAAAAGACCAAAACACCCCCAACTTTACTGTTGTCGGAGTGACCGACGGATGGGACCGATGGACTTTTGATCGACTGACGGTCCGTGCTGGTCTACCGTCGATCAGTACTGGAGGCTGATTTCTGGGGGTCTGATCCACAAACGCG
>JAJOOS010081287.1:0-14625 GCA_029582725.1 Solanum chiquidenum | reverse complement strand
GATATTGAAACATCTTTTATTTGTACAAATATGTACTTTATCAATAGTTTCACATGTTTAGAAGTGTTTTCGATCATTATCATATTTTTAATTAATTTTTACGGTTTTTTATATTTTTACGTCACATTTTAAAAACTAAAATTTATGAAATTATTGAATTTAAGGTTACTATATTTATTTGTGATTTTTTTGCGTTAATTTTTTATTTTTTCATTGTTTTCCTATTTTTGATTAATTAATTACACATTTTTTAGTTTAACGAAAAAAATAAAAATAAAAATAAATTGTTCAAATTGTCGAATTTAAGGTTACTATATTTATTTGTGAATTTTTGGAGTTAATTATATATTTTTTTTCATATTTTTCCTATTTTTTATTAATTAATTACTCATTTTTGAGATTTGCCGAAAAAATAAAAATTAATTTTTGTTAATGAAATTGTTGAATTTAAGGTTTCTATATTTATTTCTGAATTTTTTGCGCTAATTTTATATTTTTATCATACTTTTCCTATATTTTTATATATATGAAAGTTATTTGTGGAAGTTAATGAGTATTTGTACCTTAGAACGTGCATATTTGAGTTGTACATATTTATTATGATTTTCTGGGAAAACAATACCTACTTGTCTAAGTCAGAATCCGCGCATCGGAATCAAGAGCTCCAAGAGGGCCACGAATCGGACCACGCATGAGGAAATCGAGCAAGCGTCGTCGACCAACGGCAAGTTGCATCCGCGAAGGCATGCATCGGACGTGGCATGTGTACATTTGGCAAACGACGTCGGCCAAAGGCATGCAACATCAACCAAGGCCTGCACGCATCAGCCATGGCGAGTGTGCATCGGCTGGACGTAACCGACAGTGGCCTGTGCGCATCGGCCAACGACATGCGATATCGACCAAGGCCTGCACACTTCAACCTGGGCGTGTGCACATCTTGTAAACAACTTTGGCCAACGGCATGCAACATCAGCCAAGGCCTGCACGCATCAGCCATGGCGTGTGCGCATCGGCTGGGCGTCACCGTCCGTCGCTTGCGCGCATACGCCAACGACAGGTGACACCAACCAAGGGCCTCCACGCATCAATGGTGGCTTGTGCTCATTTGGCAAATGAAGTCGACAAATGGCACACAACATCAGCCAAGGCCTTCACACATCAGCCGTGGAGTGTGCGCATTGACTTGGCGACATCATCTGTGGCCTGCGCGCATCGGCTAACGACATGCGACATCTGCCAAGGCCTGCACGCATCAACCGTGGCGTTTGCGCTTCAACTGAGCGACATCGACCGTGGCCTGTGTGCATCAACCAGGCGACGTCGCCCAACGGCATGCGACATTAGCCAAGGTTTGCACGCATGGGACGTGCCATATGCGCATCTGGGAAACGACATCGGCCAACGACATGCAACATCAGCCAAAGCCTGCAAGCATCAGCCGTGGCATGAGCGCATCGACTGAGCGTCACCGGTCGTGACTTGCGCGCATCGGCTGACGGCAGACAAAATCGGCCAAAGACTGCACGTATCAACTGTGGCGTGTGCACATCTAGAAAACGACGTC
This sequence comes from Solanum chiquidenum, assembly GCA_029582725.1. Taxonomy (NCBI): domain Eukaryota; kingdom Viridiplantae; phylum Streptophyta; class Magnoliopsida; order Solanales; family Solanaceae; genus Solanum; species Solanum chiquidenum. The sequence goes on along the minus strand of JAJOOS010081287.1, from coordinate 13,058 downwards.
GGTCAAAGACTTGTAGCATCAGCCATGGCCTGCATGCATCAGCCGTGGCGTGTGCGCATCGGCTAGGAGACATCGGTCGTGGCCTGTGCGCATCGGCCATCGGCACGCGACATCGGCCAAGGCCTGCACGCATCAACTGTGGCGTGTCCACATCGGCTGGGCAACATCGGTCGTGGTCTGTGAGCATCAATCAATGGCAGGAGACATCGACCAAGGCCTACACACATCAACCGTGGCGTGTGCGCATCGGCTGGGTGAAATCAGTCGCGACCTGCTCATCACCCAGGAGACATCTTCCCAACGACAGGCAGCATCGGCTAAGGCCTTCACGAATCTGACGTGGCATGTACGCATCAGGCTAGCGACGTCGCCCAACGGTAGGCGGCATCAGCCAAGGCCTTCACGCATCAACCGTAGCATGTGAACATCAGATTCGGCCAACGATAGGTGGCATCAACCATTGCCTGCATGCATCTGACGTGGCATGTGAGCATCAGGCAAGCGACGTCGGCCAATGGCAGGCATCATTAGCCTAGTCCTATCGGCATCAACCGTGGCGTGTTCGCATCGGCTGGGCGACATCGGCAAACGGTAGGAAGCATCAGCAGATTTTTACGCGCACCTAACATGACCTGTCTGCTTCGTACAAGCGATGTCGTCCAATGGCAGGTGACATTGGTCGTTGATTGCACACATCGGTCGGGGCCTATGCACATCGCTCAATCGATATCGACCGTGGATTGCCTGCATGGGCCGTGGCTTGTGCACATCACTCAGTCGCGGTCGGGCGTGGCCTGCCCGCATAGCCCTTGGCCTGCACACATCGGTCAGCCGACGTCGGGCGAGGCCTGCCCACATCTCCATTGTCCTGCACACAACGGTCAGCCGACGTCGGACGTGGTCTGCCCGCATTGCCTTCGGCCTGCACATAACGGTCAACCGACATCGGACGTGTGCTACCACTATCGTCCTTTGCATGCACACATTGGTCAGCCGACGTCGGATGTGGCCTGCCAGCATTATCCGTAGCGTGTACACATCGGTCTACCGACGTCGGATGTAGCCTGGCTGCATCCTCCGTGGCTTGCACACATCAGTCCGCCGACTTCGGAATTGGCCTGCCAACTTCATCCGTAGCCAGGACCCATCGGTCTGCCGATTTCGGATAAGGCCTGGCTGCATTGTCCGTGGCCTGGGCAACTCGATCATCCAACGTCAGACGTGGCCTGCCCGCACCGCCTTTGGCCTGCAACAACAGTCAGCCAACATCGGACATGGGCTTCCACTATAGCTGTGGCCTGTACACATAGATCAACCGACGTCGTACATGGGCTGCTACTATCGTCCGTAGCATGCACACATCAGTTTGCCAACGTCGGACGTGGCCTGGCCGCATTGGCCTGGCCGCATTGGCCTTGGCCTGCACACATCGGTCAGCCGACGTCGGATGTGTCCTGCCAACATTGTATGTATCCTGCACACATCGGTCTACCGACGTCGGACGTGGCCTGCCGGCATCATCTGTGCCTGGCACTTGCTAGACGAGAGACGTCGCACGAGGCGACAATTATCGATGTCTTGTCGACAACATGCGAAAGTCCATGCCGTACGAAATTCAAAAGAGTTTGAAACACCCTTCATGCATAACAACATATTCATCTATTTTCCATTATCTATTCTCAACGTTTCCGCCTCACGGGGTTCATTCGTACTAATCGTCATTACTTTTACGGTTCGTACGATATTAAAACATCTTTTATTTGTACAAATATGTACTCTATCAATAGTTTCACATGTTTAGAAGTGTTTTCAAACATTTTCATATTTTATTTTTTTTTATTCAGTTTTTAAATTTATTTTTATGGTTTTTTACTTTTTACGTCACATTTTAAAAACTAAAATTTATGAAATTATTGAACTAAAGGTTACTATATTTATTTGTGAAATTCGGGTGTTATTTTTATATTTTTCATATTTTTCCTATTTTTTATTAATTAATTACTCATTTTTGAGTTTAACGAGAAAATAAAAATTAAAAACAACTTGATCATATTTTTGAATTTAAGGTTACTATATTTATTTGGGAATTTTTTGTGTTAATTATATTTTTTTTTATTTTTCCTGTATTTAATCAAATAATTACTCATTTTTGGGATTTGCCAAAAAAAATAAAATTTATTTATGTAATGAAATTGTTGAATCTAAGATTTCTATATTTATTTGTGAATTTTTGGCGTTAATTTTATATTTTTATCATATTTTTCCTATTTTTTATTAATTAATAATTCATTTTTGGGTTTTACCGAAGAAATGAAGATTAAAAAAATTTGTAGAAAACTATATTTATATATATATACATAAAAGTTATTTGTGGAACTTAATGTGTGTTTGTTACTTAAAACGTGCATATTTGGGTTGTACATGTTCATTATGATTCTCTGGAAAAATGATGCCTACTCCTCTAAGTCAGAATACGTGCAACGGAATCAAGAGCTCCGAGTAGGCCACGCATCAGAAGTGGCATGTGGGCATCGGGCAAGCTTCTTTGGCCAACGGCAGGCGGCATCAACGAAGGCATGCACGCATCGGACGTGGCATGTGCGCATCAGGCAAACGATGTTGTCCAACGACACGCAGCATCAGCCAAGGCCTGCACGCATCCACCGTGGCGTGCGCGCATCGGCTGGCCGTCACCGACGTGGACAGCGTGCATCGGCCAACGACAAGCGACATCGGTCAATTTTTGCACGCATCAACCGTGGTGAGTTCGCATCGTCTGGGCAAAATCTGTCGTGGTCTACACTCATTGTCTAGGCGACATCGCCCTTGGCGTTCACACATCGGTCAGTCGACGTCGGGTATGGCCTTCCCGCATATCCCTTGGCCTACACACAACGGTCAACCGACATCGGACGTGGCCTGCCCACATCACCTATGGCCTGCACACAACGGTCAGCCGACGTCGGACTTGGGCTACCACTATCGTCCTTGGCCTGCACACATTGGTCAGCCGACGTTGGACGTGTCCTGCCAACATTGTCCGTAGCCCATACACATCGGTCTGCCGATGTCGGACTTCGCCTGGCTGCATCATCCGAGGCCTGCACACATCGATCAGCAGACTTCGAAACTGGCCTGCCATCATCATCCGTAGCCTGCACCCATCGGTCTGCCGACGTCGGACGTGGGCTACACAACTCAATCAGCCAATGTCAGACGTGGCCTGCAAGCACCGTCTTTGGCCTGCAACACCAGTCAGTCGACATTGGACGTGGGCTTCCACTATAGCCGTGGCCTGCACATATCGATCAGCCGACGTCGGACGTGGGCTGCTACTATCGTCTGGAGCATGCACACATCAGTTTGCCAACGTCGGACTTGGCCTGGCCACATTGTCTGTGGCCTACACACATCGGTAAGCCGACATCGGACGTGTCCTGCCAACATCCTCCGTCGCATGCACACATCGGTCTGTCGAAGTCGGATGTGGCCTGCCCGCATCTTTTGTGTCTTGCACTTGTTAGATGAGAGACGTCGCACGAGGCGACCATGATCGAGGTCTAGTCGACAACATGCGAATGTCAATACCGTACAAAAATCAAAAGAATTTGAAACACCCTTCATGCATAACAACATATTCATCTATTTTCTATTATCTATTCTCAATGTTTCCGCCTCACGTGGTTCATTTGTACCACTCTTCGTTACTTTTACGGTTCGTACGATATTGTAACATCTTTTATTTGTACAAATATGTACTCTTTCAATAGTTTCACATGTTTAGAAGTGTTTTCGATAATTATCATATTTTTCCGATTTTTATTCCTTTTTTTAATTAAATTTTACGATTTTTTATTCTTTTACGTCACATTTTAAAAACTAAAATTTATGAAATTATTGAATTTAAGGTTACTATATTTATTTGTGATTTTTTTGCGTTAAATTTTTATTTTTTCATAGTTTTCCTATTTTTGATTAATTTATTACTCATTTTTTAGTTTAACAAAAAAAATAAAAATAAAAATAAATTATTCAAATTGTTGAATTTAAGGTTACTATATTTATTTGTAAATTTTTGGCGTTAATTATATATTTTTTTTCATATTTTTCCTATTTTTTATTAATTAAATACTCATTTTTGAGATTTACCAAATTTTATTTTTTTATGAAATTGTTCAATTTAAGGTTTCTATATTTATTTGTGAATTTTTTGCGTTAATTTTATATTTTTATCATACTTTTCCTATTTTTATTTAATTAATTACTCATTTTTGGGATTAAACGAAAAAAACTAAAAATTTAAAAATATTGTTGAAAACTATATTTATATATATATAAAAGTTATTTGTGGAAGTTAATGTTTGTTTGTACCTTAAAACGTGCATATTTGAGTTGTACATGTTTATTATGATTTTCTAGGAAAACAATACCTACTCGTCTAATTCAGAATCCGCGCATCGGAATCAGGAGCTCCAAGAGGGCCACGAATCGGACCTCGTATGAGGAAATCGAGCAAGCGTCGTCGACCAACGGCAAGCGGCATCAGCGAAGGCATGCATCAGACGTGGCATTTGCGCATTTGGCAAACAACGTCGGCCAACGGCATGCAACATCGACCAAGGCCTGCACATATCAGTCGTGGCGTGTGTGCATCGGTTGGGCGTAACCGGCCGTGGCCTGTGTGCATCGGCCAACGATAGGCGACATCGACCAGGTCCTGCACGCATCAGCCGCGGCGTGTGTGCATCGGTTGGGCGTAACCGGCCGTGGCATGTGCGTATCAGCCAACGATAGGCGACATCGACCAAGGCCTGCACACTTCAAACTGGGCGTGTGCACATCTTGTAAACAACGTCGGCCAACGGCATGCAACATCAGCTTGGAGTTTGCGCATTGGTTGGGCAACATCGGTCGTGGCCTGCGCGCATCAATCAATTGCAGGCGACATCGACCAAGGCCTACACGCGTCAACTGTGGTGTGTGCGCATCGGTTGGGCGACATTAGTCTTGGCCTACGCATCGGCTAATAGACGTCTGCCCAATGGCAGGCAGCATCGCCTAAGGCCTTCACAAATCTGACGTTGCATGTACGCATCGGGCTAGCGACGTAGCCCAACGGTAGGCGACATCAGCCAAAGCCATTACGCATCAACCGTGGTATGTGAACATCGGATGGGCGACATCGGAGATGGCCAACGACAGGCGACATCAACCAAGGCCTGCACGCATCTGACGTGGCATGTGTGCATCAGGCAAGCGACGTCGGCCAATGGCAGGTAGCATTAGCCTAGTTCTGTCGGCATCAACCGTGGCATGTTCGCATCGGCTGGGTGACATCGGCCAACGGCAGGCAGCATCAACAGATTTTTTTGCGCACCTGATATGGCATGTCCGCGCTTCGAGCAAGAGACGTCGGCCAACGGCAGGTGTCATCGACCAGCCGACATTGGTCCTTGATTGCACAGATCGCCGTGGCCTGTGCACATAGCTCAGTCGATGTCGGCCGTGGACTGCCTGCATCGGCCGTGGACTGTGCACATCACTCAGTCGTGGTCGGGCGTGGCCTGCCCTCATCACCCTTGGCCTGCACACATCGGTCAGCCTACGTCGGGCGTGGTCTGCCCGCATCTTTCTTGTCCTGCACACAATGGTCAGCCGATGTCGGACGTGGCCTGCCCGCATAGCCTTTGGCCTGCACATAACGGTCAACCGACGTCGGACATGTGCTACAACTAAGGTCCTTGGCCTGCAAACATTGGTCAACCGACGTCGGACGTGGCCTGCCAGCATTGTCCATAGCGTGTACACATCGGTCTACCGGCGTCGGATGTAGCTTGGCTGCATCGTCCGTGGCTTGCAAACATCGGTCAACAGACTTCGGAATTGGCCTGCCAGCTTCATCCGTAGCCAACACCCATCGGTCTACCGATGTCGGACAAGGTCTGGCCGTATTGTCCATGGCCTGGGCAACCCGATCATCCAACGTCAGACGTGGCCTGGCCGCACCGCCTTTTGCCAGCAACAACAAACAGTTGACATCGAACGTGGGCTTCCACTATAGCCATGGCATGCACACATAGTTTGCCAACGTCGGACATGGGCTGCTACTATCATCCGTAGCATGCACACATCAGTTTGCCAACGTCGGACGTGTCCTGGCCGCATTGGCTGTTGTCTGCACACATCGGTCAACCGGTGTCGGACGTGTCCTGCCAACATTGTATGTATCCTGCACATATCGGTCTGCCGATGTCGGACGTGACCTGCCCGCATCGTCTGTGACTTGCACTTGTTAGACGAGAGACGTCGCACGAGGCCACATTGATCGAGGTTTAGTCGACAACATCCGGAAGTCCATGCCGTACAAAAATCAAAAGAGTTCGAAACAACCTTCATGCATAACAACATATTCATCTATTTTCCATTATCTATTCTCAATGTTTCCGCCTCACGTGGTTCATTCGTATCAATGTTCATTACTTTTACGGTTCGTACGATATTGAAACATATTTTGTTTGTACAAATATGTACTCTATCAATAGTTTCACATGTTTAGAAGTGTTTTCGATCATTTTCATAATTTTCTGATTTTTATTCATTTTTTAAATTTATTTTTACGGTTTTTAATTTTTTACGTCACATTTTAAAAACTAAAATTTATGAAATTATTGAATTCAAGGTTACTATATTTATTTGTGAATTTTTGGTGTTATTTTATTATTTTTTCTTATTTTTCCTATTTTTAGTTAATTAATTACTCATGTTTTAGTGTAACGAAAAAATAAAAATTAAAAATAAATTGTTCAAATTGTTGAATTTAAGGTTACTATATTTATTTGTGAATTTTTGGCGTTAATTATATATATATTTTCATATATTTCCTGTTTTTAATTAATTAATTACTCATTTTTGGGATTTGCCAAAAGGAAAAAAATATAATTTTTTAATGAAAATGTTGAATTTAATATTTCTATATTTATTTGTGAATTTTTGGCGTTAATTTTAAATTTTTATCATAATTTTCCTTCTTTTATTAATTAATTACTCATTTTCTGGATTTACCGAAGAAATAAAGATTAAATTTTTTTATTGAAAACTATATTTTTATATATATAAATAAAACTGATTTGTGGAACTTAATGTGTGTTTGTTACTTAAAACGTTCATATTTGGGTTGTACATGTTCATTATGATTCTCTGGAAAAATGATACCTACTCCTCTAAGTCAGAATACGTGCAACGGAATCAAGAGCTCCAAGTAGGCCACGCATCGGAAGTGGCATGTAAGCATCGGGAAAGCTGCTTCGGCCAATGGCAGGCAGCATCAACGAAGGCATGCACGCATAGGACGTGGAATGTGCGCATCTGGTAAACAACGTTGTCCAACGACACGCAGCAATAGCCAAGGCCTGCACGCATCCACCGTGGCGTGCACGCATCGGCTGGGCGTCACCGACGTGGCCTGCACCCATCGGCCAATGACAGGCGACATCGGCCAAGGTCTGCACCCATCAACCGTGGTGTGTGCACATCTAGAAAATGACGTCGGCATATAACATGCAGCATCAGCCAAGGCCTGCACGTATCAGTCAGGGAGTGTGCGCATCAGCTGGGTGACATCGATCGTGGATTGCGCGCATCGGCAAATGGCAGGCGACATCAGCCAAGGCCTGCACACATCAACCGTGGTGTGTACGCATCAGGCAAACGACGTCGTCCAACGGCATGCAACATTAGCTAAGGCCTGCACGCATCCACCGTAGCGTGTGCGCATCATCTGGGCGTCACGGACGTGGAAAACGCATATCGGCCAACGACAAGTGACATCGACCAAGTTCTGCACGCATCAACCGTGGTGAGTGCGCATCGTCTGGGCGAAATCGGTCGTAGTCTGCACGTATTGTCTAGGCGACGTTTCCCTTGGCCTTCACACATCGGTCAGCCGACGTCGGGCGTGGGCTTCCCGCATATCCCTTGGCCTGCACATAACGGTCAACTGACGTCGGACGTGTCCTGCCCACATCACCTATGGCCTGCACACAACAGTCAGCCGACGTCGAACTTGGGCTACCAATATCATCCTTGGCCTGCACACATTGGTCAGCCCTTGTCGGACGTGACCTGCCAACATTGTCCGTAGCCTATACACATCGGTCTGCAGATGTTGGACGTGATCTGGTTGATTCATTCGTGGCTTACACACATCGATCAGCGGACTTTCGAACTGGCCTTCCAGCATCATCCGTAGCCTGCACCCATCGGTTTGTCGACTTCGGACGTGGCCTGGCCGCATTTTCTTTGGCCTCCACAACTCAATCAACCAACGTTAGACGTGGCCTGCCCACACCGTCTTTGGCCTGCAACAACAATCAGTCGACATCGGACGTGGGTTTCCACTATAGCCGTGACCTGCACACATCGATCAACCGACGTCGGACGTGGACTGCAACTATAATCCGTAGCATGCACACATCAGTTTGCTAACGTCGGACGTGGCCTGGCCACATTGTCTGGGGCCTACACACATCGGTCAGCCGACGTCGAACATGTCCTGCCAACTTCCTCTGTCGCCTGCACACATCGGTCTGTCGAAGTCGGACGTGGCCTGCCCGCATCTTCTGTGTCTTGCACTTGTTAGATGAGAGACTTCGCACGAGCGGACCTTGATCGAGGTCTAGTCGACAACATGCGGATATCAATGCCGTACAAAAATCAAAAGAGTTTGAGACACCCTTCATGCATAACAACATATTCATCTATTTTTCACTATCGATTCTCAACGTTTTCGCCTCACGTGGTTCATTAGTACCAATCTTCGTTACTTTTACGGTTCGTATGATATTGAAACATCTTTTATTTGTACAAATATGTACTCTATCAATAGTTTCACATGTTTAGAAGTGTTTACGATCATTATCATATTTTTCCTATTTTTATTCATTTTTTAAACTAATTTTTACGGTTTTTTATTTTTTTACGTCACATTTTAAAAACTAAAATGTATGAAATTATTGAATTTAAGGTTACTATATTTATTTGTGATTTTTTTGCGTTAATTTTTTTTCATAGTTTTCCTACTTTTTATGAATTAATTACTCATTTTTAAAAAAAAATTAAAATAAAAATAAATTGTTCAAATTGTTGAATTTAAGGTTACTATATTTATTTTTGAATTTTTGGCGTTAATTATATATTTTTTTCATATTTTTCCTATTTTTTATTAATTAATTACTCATTTTAGATATTTACCGAAAAAATATAAATTAATTTTTTTTATGAAATTGTTGAATGTAAGGTTTCTATATGTATTTGTGAATTTTTTGCGTTAATTTTATATTTTTATCATACTTTTCCTATTTTTATTTTATTAATTACTCATTTTTGGATTAAACGAAAAAACTAAAAATTAAAAAAAATTGTTGAAAACTATATTTTTATATATATAAAAGATATTTGTGGAAGTTAATGTGTGTTTGTACCTTAGAACGTGCATATTTGGGTTGTACATGTTTATTATGATTTTCTGGGAAAACAATACCTACTCGTCTAAGTCAAAATCCGCGAATCGAAATCAAGACCTCCAAGAGGGCCACAAATCGGACCTCGCATGAGGGCATCGAGCAAGCGTCGTCGACCATCGGCTTGCTAAGGCATGCATCAGACGTGGCATGTGTGGATTGGCAAACGACGTCGGCCAACGATATGCAGCATCAACCAAGGCATGTACGCATCAGCCGTAGCGTGTGTGCATCGGTTGAGCGTAACCGGCTGTAGCCTGTGCGAATCGGCCAACGACATGCGACATCGACCAAGGCCTGCACACTACAACCTGGGCGTGTGCACATCTTGTAAACAACGTCGGCCAACGGCATGCAACATCAGCCAAGGCCTGCACGCATCAGTCGTGGCGTGTGCGCATCGGCTGGGCGTCACCGTCAGTGGCTTGCGCGCATCTGCTAACGACAGGCGACATCAGCCAAGGCCTGCACGCCTCAACCGTGGCTTGTACTCATCTAGCAAATGAAGTCGGCAAATGGCATGCAGCATAAGCCAAGGCCTTCACGCATCAGCCGTGGCGTGTGCGCATTGACTGGGCGACATCATATGTGGCCTGCGCACATCGGCCAACTACAGGCGACATCTGCCAAGGCCTACACACATCAACCGTGGCGTGTGCGCATCAACTGAGCGACATCGACCATGGCTTGTATGCATCGGCCAGGCGACGTCGCCCAACGGCATGCGACATTAGCCAAGGTTTGCACGCATAGGACGTAGCATATGCACATCTGGCAAACGACATCGGCCAACGACATGCAACATCAGCCAAGACCTGCAAGCATCATCCGTTGCATGAGCGCATCGACTGGGCGTCACCGGTCGTGACCTGAGCGCATCGGCCGACAACAGACAACATCGGCCAAGGACTGCATGTATCAATTGTAGCGTGTGCACATCTAGAAAACGACGTCGGTCAACGGCATGTAGCATCAGCAATGGCCTGCACGCATCAGTCGTGGCGTGTGCACATCGGCTGGGAGACATCAGTTGTGGCCTGCGCGCATCGGCCAACGGCAGGCGATATCGGCCAAGGCCTGCACGCATCAACTGTGGCGTGTACACATCGGCTGGGAAACATCGGCCGTGGTCTGCGATCATCAATCAATGGCAGGAGACATCGACCAAGGCCTACACATATCAACCGTGGCATGTGCGCATCAGCTGGGTAAAATCAGTCGCGACCTGCGCATCGGCCAGGAGACATCTGCCCAATGGCAGGCAGCATTGGCTAAGGCCTTCATGAATCTGATGTGGCATGTACGCATCGGGATAGCGACGTTGCCCAACAGTAGGCGGCATCAACCAAGGCCTTCACGCATCAACCGTGGCATGTGAACATCAGATGGGCGACATCGGCTTCAGCCAACGATAGGCGGCATCAACCAAGGCCTGCATGCATCTGACGTGGCATGTGCGCATCAGGGTTGCGACGTCGGCCAATGGCAGGCATCATTAGCCTAGTTCTATCGGCATCAACCGTGGCGTATTCGCATCGGTTGGGCGACATCGGCAAACGGTAGGCTGCATCAGCAGATTTTTACGCGCACCTAACATTGCATGTCCGCTTCGAGAAAGCGACATCGGCCAATGGCAGGCGTCATCGACCAGGCCACATTGGTCGTTGATTGCACACATCGGCTGTGGCCTATGCACATCGCTTAGTCGACGTCGGCCGTGGACTGCCTGCATCAGCAGTGGCCTGTGCACATCACTCAGTCGTGGTCGGGCGTGGCCTGCCCGCATAGACCTTGGCCTGCACACATCGGTCAGCCAATGCCGGGCGAGGCCTACCCGCATCTCCATTCTCCTTCACACAACGGTCGGCCGATGTCGGACGTGGCCTGCCCGCATCGCCTTTGGCCTGCACATAACGGTCAACCAACGTCGGACGTGTGCTACCAATATCGTCTTTGGCCTGCACACATTGGTCAGCCGACTTCGGACGTGGCCTGCCAGCATTATCCGTAGCGTGTACACATCGGTCTATCGATGTCGGATGTAGCTTGGCTGCATCCTCCGTGGCTTGCACACATCGGTCCGCCGAATTCGGAATTGGCCTGCCAGCTTCATCCGTAGCCAGCACCCATCGGTCTGCCGATGTCGGATAAGGCCTGGTTGCATTGTCCGTGGCCTTGGAAACTTGATCATCCAACGTCAGACGTGGCCTGCCCTAAGCCTGGCAACGGAACCGAGAGATGCCGGTTCCGGTTCCGGTTCCGGTCCGTTACCGGTTCCATCACGGTTTCGGTTAGTCCCGGTTTAGTCTGGAACGTAGGGGGTCCGGGAGGGGTAACGGGACGGAAACCATGATTTACCGGTTAGTCCTGGTTAGTCCCGATTAGTCCCGATTCCGGTTCCGGTTCGTCCCAGTTCCGATGTAGTCCGGTCCGGTCCAATTTTTGTTTTTGTTTTAAAAAAATCTTAATTAAATTATAATTTATAGCCGTTGAGAGCCGTTGGGCAACGGCTTTTGGGCCCCACCAACGGCTATTTCACCCCCATAACTCCCCTTTACACCTCCCTACCCCCAAACTTTTTTAATACCCCAACCTTCTAAAAACTACATTTTCATCCTTTTTTTAAACTATAAATACCCCCAATCTTTCATTCTTTTCACTCACAAAAATATTATCTTCTACTCTCTTACTCTCTAGTCTCTAATCTCTTATTATCGTTTAAATTACGAATTTGGTCTTTGGAAATTGGAGCTTCAAAATTCAACTTTCAATTTTCGGCTTCCGGTCATACACATCTACTTTTTTAAGTAGACGTTTGGTACATTCGTTCCAACTCACTTTTCATTTAGTTATTTATTTATTTGTATTTAATTATTTATTTTGTGACTAATTAGTATCTAGTCTCTACTTATTTAGTTATTTATTTGTTTAAAACTTTGCATTACATTTTCGTATTATATATAATTTACTCACTTTTTATATTTGAATATGGATTTCGGTAAAAACATTATTGAAAAGGGTAAAACAACCATAGTTAATTCGTTCACTAATTTATCTAGCTCAAAATCCAAGAAAAATAAAATAACCGGTAGTACTTCTAAATCTAAAACTAAAAAAACTTCTCAATTAAGAACAACTACGGATGATTATACGCATGTTGATGAAACTGTTTTTAATATTGATAGTAATAGTGGATTAGATCCTTATCATGAACATTTACAAAGAAGGTTTGGTAATTTTAATGAGGAATTACCTGAAGATGATGAACATGATGATGTTAATGATTATATTGATAGTTTTGATAATAATGTTGATGAATATGATGATGATGAAACTAAGCCACCGTCGGCTACTAGTCCCACTCCCAATCCCTCTTCCCCGGCTCCCGCTCCTTTTCGTTGTCCTGCTCCCGTTCCCCCCGTGCATCCTAGGACTAAGGTAGAACGCGCTAAAAAATCAGTTGTGTGGCAATTTATGACTCAGAATGAAGATAAAACACAAGCTATTTGTAATAAATGTAAACATAGAATGAATCATAAA
>JAJOOS010081286.1:0-35734 GCA_029582725.1 Solanum chiquidenum | reverse complement strand
GGGGTGGGTGATATAGTTATTGTAAGTACATAACATAAACAAAAATATCATCAAAAGTAACCTAACTAAGCCCCATGTGATCCAGGGGTTAGCATTAATTTGATGCCCCATGTGATCCAGGGGTTAGCATCAATTTGATGCCCCTTGTGATCATTAAGAGATTGGTCTTGCAATATCCTAAGCCTACTCCAAGAGGTTGTTCATGGTTGATAGGTCGATCAAATGCCCAATCAAAATTTTATTTGATGTGTTGGTGAAAGTCAAAAAGTTCATCTTTCTGGTGGATTTCATTGTATTGGATTATGATATGGACCTTAAGGTGCCTATCATTCTAGGGCATCCATTTCTAGCCACTAAATGAGCATTGTAGATGTAGAGTAAGGAGAACTCAAATTTGGAGTCGGTAGAGAAGAGGTCATGTTCAATGTCTGCCAATCAATAAAACCACTGGATGAATGCAGAGTTGCGTTGGTAATCAATACAAGGGATGAGCTAGTTGAAATCTCTTATGAAGAGGCCAAACCTTCAGACATTTGTAGAGCATTAAGGTAGTATCGTCAAGCTACGACATTAAATCAAACACTTCTTGGGAGGTAACGCAAGTGTTTTTAAAATTCTAATCACTTCATTATTTGTTTTTAGTTGTTTAAGGAATACAAAAGACTCGAAAAGTGGTAAAGTTTTGAAAAAATCATCAAGAGGCATATGTGTAAACTTGTGACATGTAGGCGGAACGCATTCCTCAGCCAAATTACCCAAAGAAACTGTTGAAATTGGAGCACCTGCGTGCTACATGTGAAAAACATGTTGAGATCTACAACACACATATGTAATGCACAAGCAAGATTTTTTTGAAAACTCTTCACCTGCATACCATGTGTGTGCGGAACGTCGCCACATGCGACTGCATGTGCATGCACAGCCGCAAAGGCGCATGTATGTGTCTTTAAGATTTGACTTACCCAGTTGACCGAACCCAACTCGACTCTGACCCACATCCTTTTCCCTTTCTAAACCATCTAAGACCGTTCTAATTTTTACCATTCAACACCCCTAATCTCTATCAACCTCAATCACAAATGCCCTACATTCTAAATCCCTCTATCCTCTTATTCTTCATTATACTATCACACCAGCTGTAACACCTCGGACTTGAGAAAATAGAAAATGCAGCTTTCCAGGATCTAGTGTCAGAACCAATGGAAGTCATCGACGAACCATAGGTAGGGTCCCGCGGTTCAGTCATAGACTTAGAGAAAATTTAGGATCTAAAGATGACACTACGACCGTGAACCACAGTTCGTTGATTGACCCACATACCGTAGGTTGGTTCCGTCATTGGGGTCCAGAGTTTGATGATCTCTGATCCCACCCATGGTCGACCAGTACGGTCCTTGGTTGGACCTACGGACCGTAGGTAAGGGTTAGCAGTTATTCAGAGGAAAATAGTTGGTAGGTCAACTTCAAACAGTCATATATTTTAGCACATAATGAATTAGATGGCTCATGACCTATCAAATGAAAGATAATTGAATCCTCTTTCCAACTCCACTGAGTTTGCTAAAATCCCATCTCTGAGTAAAAAGTTATGCTTATTTTAGTGAAGCCTTGTCGGTCAAAGCTTGACCGACGACTCCTACCGATGGTTGGTAGGTCAACCGACGGCCCGTCAGTCCTGTCGTAGGTGTCATTCGTCATATTTAAGTCAGGGTCATTTTGGTCCTTTCCCCTATGCGCTGGGCACTTAAACTGCGTCGTTTTACTCAGTTTAAGCCTAATAACTTAGTCAGACATACCCAGAACCTTTATTCTCCAAAATTCATCAAAATTAGAGCAAAAAGAGAAGCAAAAGGTGTCAGCTTTCCCAAGAACAACCAGCAGGTTTCTTTCAAGTTCCAGCCCCAAAATCGAAGGATTTTTCCGTAGATTTCGTCACTAGGTATGTGGGATTTCACTAGTGGATTCCTTTCTTCCACTGGGTCCCTAGAATTCAGTCAGACTCTTGATTCCCTATATCTTGTTTAGACCTAGGGTTTCTAGAAACTTTAGATATTTGTTGTGATTTAGCTGTTATAGTGTTCCTAATCGAATTATCATGTTTTCTTGGAATCGTTGTTAAATTCCTTGTATGAAACTCAAAAACCTAGTTGTGTAGATTCTCTTAGTTCATGAATTACACTTGCTAGGTCAGTTAAACAGATAAACTTGCTCCAGTTTTCGAATGTTACATTGTCAGTTCCTAAATGTTTCATTCTCAGATTTGCATGTCAGAACATTGAGCTATCCGGTATTTCAGTTATGTTGTGTCATACACATTTCTAGTTGGGAGTAGGCTTAGCACCGAGTTGGACTAGGGTTCAGCGTACCCTCATAGTCCCAGAACTATGTGCCCCTATATGAGTATAAATCCCCTCAGTTGGGCATCAGATTTAGTGATGACGCCAGTCATGCCTCTATACCTCTGGAAAGGTATATTGGGTCCTCTCGGTGGGGAGTATACATCAGACTCCACGTTTAGCTCACGTGGTTTTATGTCCGTTAATAGTAGCTCCCATAGTCAGACTCTAGTACATTTGACCAGATTTTCAGTTATACTTCAGTATTCAGTCTCAGCATGCTATGTTAATAATCAGTACTTGGTCATTGCATTCAATTCAATTCTTTTCAGTCTATTTCAGTATTTGCATCATGTTCAGATTATATCATTGCTCAGTTATGCTTTGTTCAACTTATATATTTGTTCAACTATTATGCATATCCTTCATACTTAGTACATTCCAAGTTCTGACGCATACTCTGCGCTACATCCTTTCAGGATGTAGATTCAGGTATTCAGTCAATTGTAGAACTAGGATCATTTGGTTGCAGTTTTTGAATGATCCAATCCTAGTATGGAAAGGTAGTTGCTCAGTGCCTATGAGTCGATTTATCTCTTACCTTAAGGAAGGAAGATGATCTCTAAAGGGTACATCTATCATCTTGTTCGGGTTAAGGATTCAAGCTTCGAAACCCCAACTCTTGAGTCAGTCCCAGTAGTAAATGAGTTTCCAGAAGTATTTGCAGAAGATCTTCTCGGAGTTTCTCCCGAAAGGGAAATTGACTTTGGAATAGATCTTCTTCCAGATACCCAGCCTATTTTGATTCCTCCTTACAGAATGGCTCCAGCCGAGCTTAAGGAATTGAAAGAACAGTTGAAAGACATTCTAGATAAGGGCTTCATCAGACCTAATTTCTCTCCATAGGGTGCTGCAGTGTTGTTCGTGAAAAAGAAAGATGGTTCACTCAGGATGTGTATTGACTATCGATAGTTGAACAAAGTCACAATCAAGATTAAGTATCCCATCCCCAGGATTGATGATTTGTTTGACCAACTTTATGGTGCCAGTAATTTCTCGAATGTATACCTCAGATCCGACTATCATTCACTCTAAGTCAGAGAGTGGCATTCCGAAGACAACCTTCAAGACTCGGTATGGTCATTATGAATTTGTAGTTATGTCTTTCAGACTAACAAATGCTCCTGCAACTTTCATGGACTTAATGAATAGGGTGTTCAAACAATATTTGAATTTGTTTGTTATTGTATTTATTGATGATATTCTCATTTACTCTTGGAATGAGGAGGAACATGTGAATCATCTGAGAGTTGTTCTGCAAAATCTCATGGATCACCAATTTTTTCTAACTTCAGCAAGTGTGAGTTCTGGTTACAATCAGTCACTTTCCTTTGTCATGTGGTATCCAGTGAAGGGATCTGAGTGGATTCTCAGAAAATAGAGGCAGTGAAGCAATGGCCCAGACCAATCTCTCCAATAGATATTAGAAATTTCTTCAGTTTGGCTGGTTATTTCAGGAGATTTGTTGAAGGATTTTCATCCATAGCTTCCCCATTGACCAAGTTGAGTTAGAAAAAGGTCAAGTTTCAGTGGTCAGATGAGTGTGAGAAAAGTTTCTAAGAACTAAAGACTAGGTTGACTACAACTCTGGTCTTGACTCTACCAGATGGTTTAGACGGTTATGTGATCTATTGTGATGCATCCAGAGTCGGCCTAGGTTGTGTGTTGATGCAATGAGGTAAGGTTATAGCTTATGCTTCTAGACAACTTAAGGTCCATGAGAAGAACTACCCGACTCATGACCTCGAGCTTGCAGCTGTAATATTTACTCTAAATATTTGGAGACATTACTTGTATGGTGTTCACGTAGATGTGTTCACAGATCATAAGAACCTCTAGTATGTGTTCACCTAGCAAGATTTGATTCTTCATTAGAGGAGATGGCTTGAATTCCTTAAGGACTATGATATGAATGTGCTTTACCATCCTTGTAAGGCTAATGTAGTGGCTGATGCTCTCAACAAACATTCTGAGGGTAGTGTAGCACATGTTGATGAAGAAAGAAACGAATTAGAATAAGATGTTCACCGGCTTGCTCGCTTAGGAGTTGGTCTTACGGACATGTCAGATGGTGGTGTGATAGTTCAGAATGGGTCAGAATCTTCATTGGTAGTGGATGTTAAGGAAAAACAGGATAATGATCCTATATTGCTTCAGTTGAAAGGTGCAGTTCATCAGTAGAAAGTTGAGGTTTTCTCCCAAGGGGGAGATGGTATGCTTCGTTACCACGGTCGCTTATGTGTTCCTAAGGTGGGTGAGTTGAGGCAGTAAATCCTTGCAAAAGCTCATAACTCCAGGTATTCTATCCATCCAGGTGCCACTAAGATGTACCGTGATCTATGGTATGTCTTTTGGCAGAACGGTATGAAAAGGGATATAGCAGACTTTATGGCTAAGTGTTCTAATTGTCAACAAGTTAAGGTAGAACATCAGAAACCAGGAGGTATGACTCAAGAGATTAAAATTCCTACTTGGAAGTGGGAAGTGAGAAACATGGACTTCATTACAGGTTTGCCTCGTACTTGCAGGAAGCATGACTTCATTTGGGTGGTAGTAGACAGAGTTACTAAGTCCACTCACTTCTTGGTTGTCAAGACTACTGTTTCAGCGAAGGACTACGCTAAACTCTACATTAATGAGATAGTCAGGTTACATGGAGTTCCTTGTCTATCATTTCAGATAGAGGTCCTTTGTTTACCTCTCATTTCTGAAATCATTTCAGAAAGGTTTTGGTACTCAGGTAAATCTCAGTACAACATTTCATCCACAGACGGATGGTGATGTAGAGTGTACTATTCAGATATTAGAGGACATGTTGAGAGCTTGTGTGATCGACTTCAAGGGTAGTTGGGATGATCACCTACCTCTCATAGAGTTCGCCTATAACAATAGCTATCATTCCAGGATTCAAATGACCCCCCTTATGAGGCATTATATGGGAGTAACTATTGATCTCCATTTGGTTTGTTTGAAGTAGGTTACGCAGTATTGATTGGGCTAGATTCGGTTCATGAGGCTATGGAAAAAGTTTAGCTCATCAAAGATAGACTTAAGACAACTCAGAGTCGTCAGAAGTCCTATACAGATGTAAGGAGGAGAGACTTAGAGTTTGAAATCGATGATTGGGTTTTCCTGAAGGTGTCACCTATGAAGGGGTGATGATATTTTGCAAGAAAGGGAAGCTCAGTCCTAATTATGTAGGTCCTTACATAATACTAAAAAAGGTTGGTAATGTGGCTTATGAGTAGAGTTGCCAACATAACTAGCAGCGGTTCATCCAGTCTTTCACATTTCCTTGTTGAAGATGTGTGTGGGTGATTCAGTATCCATAGTACCATTAGAGAGTGTCGTTGTGAAGGTTAGTCTCACTTATGAAGAAGTTCCAGTTGATATTCTTGACCATCAGGTTCGTAGGTTAAAAAAAAAGGAAGTCGCTTCAGTGAAGGTTTTGTGGAGGAGTCAGTCTGTAGAGGGAGCTACTTGGGAAGCATAAACAACCATGAAGGCCTAGTAAACTCATCTCTTTTCTTCCGATTCTGTTTCAGCTTTAGGTAATAGTTCCTATCCAGTCTCTCAGTTTACTCTTGCATAAAATCAGTCTTGGTATGCTGTCTTTCGATTCTTCTTGTATTTCAACATATTTGCATGTTCGTGGAACTTAGTTCATCTAGATTTCAGTTTCTAGTACTTAATGGTAGGGATTGTAGCTCATTTCCTTCATACTCAACTTGTTTAGACTTCATTCGAGGATGAATGTTCTCAAGGGGGAGATATTGGAGCACCTTAGACTTGAGAAATTAGAAAACGTAGCTTTCCAGGATCTGGTGTCAGAACCAACAGAAGCCACCGATGGATCGTGTGTCAGACCAAAGACCGTAGGTGGGGTCCCATGGTTCAGCCCCAGACTTAGAGAAAATTTGGGATCTAAAGATGACACCTACGACCATGAACCACGGTCCATTGATTGACTCATGGACCATAGGTTGGTTTTGTCGTTGGGGTCCAGAGTTTGGTAATATCTGATCCCACCCACGATCGACCAGTACGGTCCGTGATTGGACCTACGAACCCTCAGTCTGACCGTAGGTGAGGGTCGACAGTAATTCAGAGGAAAATAGCTAGTAGGTCAACTTCAAACGAGCATATCTTTTAGAACATAATGAATTAGGTGGCCCATGGCCTATGAAATGAAAGATAATTGAATCCTCTTTCCAACTCCACCAAGTTTGCTAAAATCCCATCTCTGAGTAAAAAGTTATGATCATTTTAGTGAAGCTTTTTTGGGCAGAGCTTGACCAATGACTCCTATCGATGGTTGGTAGGTCAACCGACGGCCAGTCAGTCTTGTAGTAGGTGGCATTCATCAGATTTAAGTCAGGGTCATTTGGTCCTTTCCCTTATGAGTTGGGCACTTAAACTACGTCGTTTGATGCCTAAACTACGTTATTTTACTCAGTTTAAGCCTAATAACTTAGTCAAACATACCAGGACCTTTATTCTCCAAAATTCATCAAAATTAGATAAAAAAGAGAAGCCAGAGGCGCCAAGTTTCCCAAGAACAACCAACAGGTTTCCTTCAAGTTCCAGCCTCGAAATCGAATGATTTATTTTGTAGATTTCATCACCAGGTATGTGGGATTTCACTAGTGGATTCCTTTCATCCACTAGGTCCCTAGAATACAGTCAGATTCTTGATTGCCTATATCTTGTTTAGACCTAGGGTTCTTAGAAACTTCAGATATTTGTTGTGATTTAGTTGTTATAGTGTTCCTAATCGAATTATCATGTTTTCTTGGAATCTTTGTTAAATTCTTTGTACGAAAGTCATAACCCTAGTTGTGTAGATTCTCTTAGTTCATGAATTACACTTGCTAGGTCAGTTAAACAAATAAACATGCTCTAGTTTTCGAATGTTACATTGTCCGTTCCTAAATGTTGCATTCTTATATTTGCATGTCAGAACATTGAGCTATCTGGTATTTTAGTTATGTTGTGTCATACACATTTCTAGTTGGGAGTAGGCTTAGCACTGAGTTGGACTAGGGTTCATCGTACCCTCATATTCCTAGAAGTACATGCCCCCGTAGGAGTATAAGTCCCCTTTGTTGGGCATCAAATTTAGTGATCACACCAGTCATGCCTCTATAACCTTGACAAGATATATTGAGTCCTCTCGATGAGGCGTATACATCAGATTCCATGTTTAGCTAACGTGGTTTTATGTTGGTTAATAGTAGCTCCCACAGTCAAACTTTAGTGCATTTGACCAGGTTTTCAATTATACTTCAGTATTCAATCTCAGCCTGTTATGTTAAAAACAGTACTTGGTCATTGCATTCAGTTCAATTCTTTTTAGTATATTTTAGTATTTGCATCATATTCAGAGTAAATCATTGCTCAATATGCTTTGTTCAGCTTATATATTTGTTCAGCTATTATGCATATCTTGCATGCTCAGTACATTCCAAATATTGATGCATACTCTGCGCTACATCCTTTCATGACGTAGATTCAATTATTCAGCATCCAGATCACACTTAGCTCGACTTTTGGTCCGTATTTAACAGCTTCAATGGTGAATCCTCATACCTCAAGGGTAATAAACATACATTTTATTTTTAGTCTCTGATTCAATTTTCAGTTTTGCTAGAGTTAGTTGGGGGAATGTCCCAACAACTCTAGTCAGCTAGAGGCTTTTCAGATATAGTACTAAAATCAGCTTGACTTGTTAAATTTGTCTTTCAGTATTGTTAAACTCTTAGTATGTTTTCATACATCAGACTAGTTGGGTATTCCCCACTTTCAGTTATCAATTGATTTAGCTTTCACATTAGTTCATGTTTTCATTTAGATATCTTTCAATATGCTTATGATATGCCAACTTTAGGGTTAGCTTGGGGTCACTGTGATCCTAGGTCCCGTATTACGTTAAGGAGGTAGCCTCGGGGCATGACAACACCTGTATCAAAGCCGTTGTTATAATTGTCCAAGTGTCTTTGAAGATCTCGATTGTTAACATTTACCAAAGTTCAATTTTTCACTCACACATTTCAATACATTCACTTATGATATGTTCCCTTACTTAAATCTATGTTTCTATTTATTGTGGGAGTATTTTATTATTAGCATGCTAGTTGAAATCCCCATTTCCCCTATATGTTTTAAATGAGTAATTGAACTTTAGGCTATATTGTTGATTTTGATAATGTATGTTGTTTGGGTCGCTTGCTAACATTTAAGTTTAGTTAAAGTGAAGTATGAGTAGCCCACTAGTTAGTAATGCATAGATTGACCCTATAATATATTGGGTAACGTCATTTCTAAAGAAAAATCATCATTGCTTCGGGTTTGTTTGAAATTGTGATGTATTGAGTCTTACTTACTTATCATAGTGCCTTGTAAGTTGATTAATGGTTTATAAGTTATTGGTGAGTACTTTAGTTTCATATGAGTGTTGCTTGAACTATTGAAGTAAAATTCATTTGATCGAGCGTATTGCTCGATGTTCCCTAGAGCCGTCAAAATGGGCTTTGTCCATGGGTCCGGCCCAATCCAATCCGTTATTGGGGTAGGGTTGGGATAAGGTTTTTCAAGCCCATTTAAAACTAGGGCTTATAAGCTCGGCCCATATAAGCCCTTGGCCCTTGAGGCTTGATCAGGGTCGGGCCGGGGTTGGCCCATGGGCCAATTATTTTTATTTAATGGTAACTTACAATAATCTCACTACTATATAATCTAATTAATTAAATACACGTTGTGTGGTAAAATTATGAATCTTACCAGATTTTGGTACGTCCAGATACATGTGTCTCAGAATATATGGACTCAAAATTAATTTAATTTATTCTAGATACACTCTATACAAGTAGATTCACCTGTATCTAGGATACAAAGACAAATATCGCTCCCTCTCTTCCCTCCCATCTTGATTGTCACTCTCTTATCTCGCTCGCGTATCTGGTATGCGAGATACATGCTAATTACACTAGATTTTTTGCTAGTGTTATTGAAACAATACCATTGTTTGCCATAATTGATTTGAAAATCTTTTCATATTCTTGATGTTATATAATTATAAGTTTGTAAAGGAAAAAAATATAAAAAAGAAAAAAAGATGGGCTAGCCCGCCCCAGCCCTCGGCCCTTCTAGGGTTGGGTTTGGGTTGAGCATTTTCAGGCCCTTCCAAATGAAGGGCCGACCCGCCCTAGCCCTTCAAATTCCTTGGCCCCTAAGGCTTGGGCCGGGTGGGGCTGGGCCAACCCTTTTTGACATCTCTAATGTTCCCAATAATAGATGGGGTAACGTCCTTCTTAAAAGAAGCCATTGAGTGTTTGTTAATTGGCCATTATGTGGCCTTAAACCCATTGGTAAATCTTTCGGGGAAGTATGAGTACATGTTAGACTTTGAAGTTGACCAATTCTTGGCCTAAGTATGGTTTGCACTTGTATGTCACAAATGTTTCCATGTGTAACACAGTTGCAATGCAAGTGAAGGATGAAAGTTACACTCTCAGTGCCTAGTACTTACATTCGACCTGGGTGGTGCAAGTCTCCATCTGCAAAATGTTGGTGTGAACGAAGGTGTCTAAATGTTGTAAGTTATATTCCCTACACAAGGGCCTCACATGGGTAACACATGTATTTGAAAGCACCAAAGTTTTTTTTCTCTCTTTGCATTCTATTTCTTTTTCTTTCCTTAGCTTCTTGCAATTGTTTTCTTTTGTTTCGTGACAAAAAATACAAAAAATATGTTTGTTATGTTTCCTTGGCATTCACATCTTTTTGCAGGCCATGAAATTGAACATGAAATCTCTAATAGGAATGCCCACAAGGCTCCATCCTCCAAAAGGAACAAAAGCCAGAGTAAGGATACTCATGTCTTGGCAAACGTGGAGGATAAATTGTGATTTTGAGTTGAGGAAATGAAAACTTATTTGATCAAGTACCAAGATGGCCGGTCATTCATGACAAAAAAAGTTTTAACTTTTCTGGCTTGGGAATGAATTCCCAAACACCAATAGTCAGTACTCCGAGAGGGAGTGGTCCCCTTTCTTTGATGTGCTCAGAGGCTATTATCCTAACTTAGTGCTAGATTTCTATGCTTCATATCAAGTGAGGCAAGACCTGATGAATAACTTGAGGAGGGTTGATGAGTTGCCATGATTTAACTCTGTCATGGTAAGGGGAAAAAATCGACATTCCCTCAATGCCATACATTTTATCTATTTAGATGAACATATTAATCTTGGGATAATGTTTGCAAAAAAGAGTGCTACTAAGAGACACTAGTTCCAATGGGTGGTTGAAGTCATTGTTGTTGGCCATCAGATGTGGGCCAATTTGGGTGGTGAGATATTTAGGAAAGACCTCAACTTTGAATCCAAGATGTGACTTGACTTTGTTTGCTCCCGCTAATACCATCCAAGAATGACCAAAAATTCAACATTAAAGCCACCATCCTGATTACTTATACTATGTCAGGGATTTAAGACAATTTTGGGGAGATAGTTGTGATTCAGTTCAAGAGGAAAGCTTGACATCGGCACTACATTTTCCCTTCTTTATGGTCATCAACAAATTGTGTGCTAGGGTGGGCGTTCCCTATTTCTAGTCTGACTAGTTTTTCCCTGCTAATAGGGTAATTGATATTGATGATAAAAGAGATACAACAACTCTAAAAATGAAGAAGAGAAAGATAAAACACTTGAGTATCTTACTTGATCATGAGCCTATTGGCACTGATATCCCCCTAGTGAGATCTCCCCCATTAGGTATGGTTTAGAGGATCCTACTACCATGATGTTGGGATATGCCACTAATGATGTGAGGCCTCCTAGGACTTCACCACCTCTTTTGTCTTCTGATCCTAGTTGCCTTCAAAAGCTAGTGTACATGACGTATTCCAATGACAATCAACTCACCCAATTGTATAAATATCTACCAAACTTAATTAATAAGGCTATTAAAAAGGGCAATGAAAGATGCCTTCGCTAGCTTGAATAAGTTGTGCACAATAGTTGGTAATATCGAGGGGGAGATCTCTTATCTTTGGGCGAATATGAATGAATGAAGCGAAAGTCCCACATGACCACTACTGATATGATATTGCTAGATAATGCTATGGTTCCTCCACGTGTGACTAGGGGTCCGATGGATGATTTGATTAGTAGTTTGTGAGCTGGTGATGAGGAATATTCAGAGTACGATGCCACTGCCTCTCTATGAAGACATTAGGTATTATGTTAGTATTTAGGTATAACATACTCTCACAAGAGTGGAGCTGGAATTAGCTCACAGGCAATGCAACTAGATGATGATTTGGAGTAGCTGGCACGAAGACTCATTACCCGTTATCCTCTATTCAGTTAGCATTGGGGACAATGTTATATCTTAAGTTGAGGTTGGTTGCTAATGGTTGTTGATGATTTAGTTATTGTGATGATTTAATTCCCTTGTTGGGCTTGTCTTGTAATTATTTAGATACTATTTTCCCTTTATCGAGCATTTTATGGATACTTTTGATATATGCTTAGCTTGTGCCCTCACCGGACTTGATCCTTTAGTGTGTGATGATTAATGTTGTTCTCTAACTGGGCTTGATATTTTATTGTAGATGTGACTGTGCCATGATGTCGGGTTGGTCTTTGTAACATCTTAAAATTCAAAAAAAGGAAAGAATGCCAAAAAAGGCTACTGGTACGATCCCACAAGACTAGTCTATGGTTCATAGAAAGTTCTATGGGCCGTAGACTAGTCTCGTAGGAAGTGGGGGAAATATTATGAAAATCAAGCCATATTAACCCATTCTACTACTACCCAGGATGGTCCGTCGAATGGACTATCGGTCGTAGAAAGGTTCCGTAGAAAGGTCCCGTAGAAAGGTGGTAAAGTTTTGAGTTGAAAGTTGAGGTCTACGAATGGGGTCTATGGACCATAGAAATGAGTCGTGGGAATTTCCCTAAGATTTATGCCCTAGTCACTCGACCTATGGTTGACCAGTATTGTCCTTAGGTCGCAATCATAGGACTGACCGACAATTATTTTAAAAGAGTGTTTTGGTCTTTTTCGATTCCCCTAATTCCTACACTACGTCGTTTTGCTTATAAATGAGCCTTATAACTAATTTTTAGTCATAATCAACCCATTATCAAATCATTCTCCCAAAATCCCCAAAATCCTCTCAAGTTTTTCTCTCAAGTATCAAGGAAGAAGAAACTAGGGTTTCCAAGTCAAGTCTCCCTTTTAACTATTGATTCTAGGCTTTGATCCTCAAGGTATGTAGGGTTTCAACAATGGTTTCCATTCACCCATTGAGACCTAAATTTTCTCAATTCTCCAAGTTAAATTTCAATTCAGTTGATTAGGTTTTCATTCAATTCTCCATGGGTTCAATTGGTGTTGATTCAATTGTTCAATTTTGATCTTATTATGATTGTTTTGACTCAATTACATGATTTCCAATTGTTTTCACATGAACCCATGCATGGATCATTATTTTTGACTATGAACCCTAACTTACATGAATTTATATAGAAGCTTGAATCTATGAATGATGTCTATTGAAGTTATGCATGATTTATGAAAAGAAAGGGTTTATGATATAGGTTGCTTTAAAATGAGCATCAATGAAATTATGAAAGGTTTTTCTCACATATTAAGGGATCATGACTTAGTGAAAGGTTTTCTCACTTAGACTTGATTCAAGATTTAATGAGCTACTCTATTATGTTTAAGTTTGGATTAGTATTTGAATTATGCTTTTCCATGAATGATGATAACTTTAGGAAAACGACTATTCCATTGGATTTGACTTAGCACCGAGAGAACTTTGAAGTGGAGTCTCAAATAGGATAGTCTCTGTAGCAACCTCTACTTTTAAATTATGTGCCCCCGTAGGTTTGCCTTAAATGTCCTAGATAGTGGATGCACATATAGCATATGACATGATAGAGAGTTATACCTTGACAAGTAGACTCTCCCTTCTCGATGTGGGAGTTATATCGGATTCCATGTATAACTCGCATGGTCTACTGTCTGTTAAAGCTAATATCTCACAAAACAAACTAAGTTACTTTCAAATGTTTTGTGAAGATTTTCTTATGATCTAAGATTCATTGATCATGTTCATGATTTATGATGGTTTCTTAAAGGTTTTATGATGTTTATCTTGGTCATGCATTTCATCTTTTCGACTATGTCCTCTTTTGACCATATTTTACATTTTATTGCATTTCCGTCTTACTTAGTACATTCCATGTACTAATGAATATTTGTGCCTATATTGCTTCACTAATGTAGGGCTTAATGACTACTCTATGTTGTGGCTAGTTGAACATCTTAATGATTTGAAGACTTGGTGAGTCTTCATATTCTGAGGACCATGTCGCTTTTATTACTTTTATTATATCTTGATGTTTTGGATGTTGTATGTGGTGTACGGGTTACATCCCAACCACTCCTTTGATGTAATAAATGGTGTGTCAAGATAATGTTAGACTTTCGCTTTCAAATGTCAAAGTCTTTTATTGATATGAAATGTTTTACTTTTGTCTATTACTAAGTGTATATGTATGTCAAGTGTCTTGTGTAGGCCCTCTCGGGGTTTTATACATCATGTCACGTCTTGGGTGTACTTTGGGTCATGACTATCTTACACATCAATTGTTTTACTATCCATGCCTTGCAAATTGTGTATAGTGTCTTCACTGGGCCTTGTTCTCAAATGATCTATGAGCGCACGTGATTTGATATCATCTTTATGGACAATAGTTAGTTAAATAAATTATGAGGGTTTTCTCTATACTATGGTTCTTTTCCAAAGAGTAAAATTTTATTTTCTTTATTTTTTTGTCGAACAGGGTGACATTCCCCATATGATAGATTGAAAGGTGACTTTATTAAAGAAAAATGTCAAGTTTTAGTGTTTTTTTAGTCTCATTGCACTTGTATCAAATCGGACCACCAAAAAATCTATTGGCAAAGGTATTTGCAAATAAAAAAAGAGGGGGAAATGAATATGAAAGACATTGTCTTGTCATGATTTCTACATTCTTTGTTTGACTGATTGATTCACAAATGAGTTATTTACAATTCATAATCATTTTTCAAAAGTCATTTATTTCAATTAGTTTTGAGAATAGCTATAACTCCTTGGAATTGTTGTGCCTTGTGTGGTAAGGTTGTAGTTTGTTCTTGTTTATTCATGTCACTTACAACTTGCCCCGAATATGATTGAAAGAAAAATCCTAGATGCTTCTTAGTTTGGAAGATGACCTTAGGCCCTCTGTGAATAGTCACTTTATCATAAAATTTCTTCCCTTAAAACTAATCTTAGTCAATCCCTTTGAGTCATAAATCTTTTTCTTAGAAACCATACTACACTTATTTACCTTTCTTGAATCCTTTATTTCGCACTCATTCCTCCCAAATTGATAGTGAGGAAAATATGGGCTAAAAGCCTAAGTTTTGGTGGGGAGCTGAATGAGAGTGAAATGTTGATATAAGTAAAATCCTATGTTTGGGGGTG
Organism: Solanum chiquidenum; assembly: GCA_029582725.1. NCBI lineage: Eukaryota > Viridiplantae > Streptophyta > Magnoliopsida > Solanales > Solanaceae > Solanum > Solanum chiquidenum. The sequence continues at coordinate 20,812 of JAJOOS010081286.1, read as the reverse complement.
TATGCATTATGATTGAACGAGGAATGGGCTTCAATGTGGGATGATATCAAATGCTTAAGTTATGAATTGCTTGAAGTTATCTATTTATGACAGAAAGAAAGAAAATAATTGAGTGGTGATATATCTTATCTTGCATATGCCTAATGATGAAAATAAAGGTAATTAGAAGAATGTTTCATAGAAAACTTGGGTTGTGAATAGGAGAGATAAGGTGAAGCTGATTCTATAATTTGAGCGGTGTGCTTAAATTTCTTAATGATAGCGTTAGGGAGGTTCTAGTAACTTGACTAAATGAATTCCTACCCTTTAACCTAGCCTACATTGTGACCCAAAAATCCTTAGTGGTTTTGAGTTTTGAAACTCTACATTAGTGATGAATTATATGAAGGGCAAGTCTATGGTTCTGTGTGTGTACACTTGAATTTCTTTGAGAGAGTGAGCATCTTTGTGTTATCTTATAATCACTATATTGTGAAATGCATGATTGTGAGTAGGATTCTATCTTACGGTGGGTGAGATTACATCCTTGGAGGAAATGATAAAGTCTTGATTTCAATTGAGAGTTATGAATGCAATAAGTTGTGTACTGAACGTCTAGGTAAATCATGAAGGTTGATGTCAATGTATTGAGATTGGTTGATCTTGCTTTAAATGAAAGATTACCCAGATTTTGAAGGAAAAATTAAAGTCATTTGAAAAGAGTGTTTGAAGTGTTTATCGTTTCTTTGATGCTTATGGTGGTACCAATTGGGGTTAGTGGTTATGTTTGAGTCATTTTTTTGTTTTATTTTATTTTAAGTTATAGTAGTCCTATGTGCAGCCCTTGTGTCTTGTTAAGCTTTAGTCAGTCCTATGCCGAGTGAATATTTTCCTTGAAGACAAACAATAGTTCAAGTTTGGGGGTTTAATGAGTTGGTAATTTACTTACTTATTTAGCTATTATGCATGCGTTATTTCCTTGTTTTAATGCCATTTAGAAGGATTTTATGCTTTTATTTTCTTATATGTAGATTTTTCTTTGAAACAAAGATAATGCACGATTTGAACTTAAAATAATATGTCTATGGATCGGCAGTTCCATGTAGGAAGAAATGAAGAAGATTGTATGGACTTTTGTGCACATGCATGCAACAAGTCCTCACATGAGGTTGTAGGTGCCAATGCAACTGAGCTGAAGTTCATTGGAAGAGAAAAATCGTCGAAAAGATAGTTACATAGTTTGGAAGCTTTAAATGACGTTTTTGGAATCTGTGCAAAGCATATTGAAGATAACATTTTCCCAATTTGGTAGAGAACATTATAGAGAATAGTAGCACACAAGTGGAGTATAATTTTAGCTTCTTCTCCAAGAGAAAATACCATTGTTGAATATACAAAGCTTGAAATTGATTTTAGTTGCTGCTGATGAATGGATTTGAGGAATTTCCTTTGGTATAATTTCTCTTTCCCTAATAATGAGTAGTTAATTTCTCTTCCAGGGGTGTGTATACATGATCAATTTTTTGTATTGATTGGGTGTTGACTAACTGATCTTATAATTGATTATTATGCATGGATCTATTCTTTAAGTTTTAATCTAAATATTAATGATTGCAAACATTAATGGAATCAATGTTGCTTCTATTGGATAAAGAGAAGTATAATTGGGTAAGTCTTCAATTAATGAGGATTTGGGGATTAAACCTCATCCAAGGGCTTGAGCTAGAGATAGTCCATGCCCACTCAAGCTAATGTTTGGTTGTTCATTGATTGTGGTTTTGGGGTTTGAGAGAACCCAAAATAAACACTCTTTGGGTTGAGAAATGTTGACTATAGTTAAAATCAAGGCTATTCATGCAATAATTCATTCTAAGGCATTTAATTAATACCTACCATAGCTTTACCATATCAAATTCACACCCCAAATCTCTCGAACCTTGATATGAACACTTGTGTTACATTGTTATTATTGAAAACTAAATCAATTACTTGTTCAAATCATTCCCCCTATTTTACTTTTTTATTGATACAATATGCATCCTCTCGTGAATTGGTTTAATATTTTTGGCAAATCTACCCTCTAATGTTTGTGGGGTTCAACCCTGACTCTTGTTGAATAATAATTTTGCATATGACCATAATCACATCCTTACTCGGAGACTTGTTTTGGACTTTATCAACGATCTTATAATAATGAGATTTACTATAATGAACCTCCATGCCATATCCTGCGTTTCCCAATCTTTTTTCCATTTAGAAATTTCTTATTGCGATCCCAAATCATTTATGACTTGCTGGGACTAATAGTTTGGTCACCTAGTCGTTCATTTGTTTTTATGCAAGTTTTCCTATTTTGAAGCTTCTGAAGATTAGATATTTGGCTTTGGTCAAAACTTCAGAAAGACGACCCCGAAATGTGATTTGATGCTTTTGTTAGCTCCAAAATATCAAGTTTGGTCTAAAAAGACCTTTGGTGCAGGCCCCGAGGCTTCTAGGTTCATTTTAAGCTATTTGGTGAATTTTGGCTTAAAATAGAGCTTGGGTGTATGACCCACTTCTTGTCGAGATGACCTCTCTTAGAAATTTCAACATCTCTTTTAAGTTCATAATCTTAAACTTGGTGGGGGTATCATAGGTTGATTGCATGCACGAGGTTTTGAATCAATCCCAAGCACCTGATTGGAGTCCGTTTGGACTTAGCCATGTTTGGTTGGTACCAAGTGTTAGTGCGACGGCTTAAGCGGCTCCAGACCTCTTTAGTGGTATTTGGCCACCTAGATTTGGCTTCTTTAGCACCTATAGATCTCTTTTGCATAAGCCACCAGTGAGGTCTAGCCGCTTAAGCGGTCAAGGCACTACTATAGTGGGGTTGCTTAAGCAACCAAAGTGACCGTTGTAGTAGTCTTCTCTAGTAGTTAAATCCAAAAATCAGTTCATTATTCAACATTTTAAATCCAGTATCTTGGTCTCTAAAGCTCTGTTTGAGCTCATATTTGGTGCTTCTGGTTGGGAATTGTTGGAGCATTTCGTTGGGGTCGTTGGGATTATGTTGGGGGCTCGTTATTGTAGTAAAATATTGTCCTAAAAATTTCTCCTTGCCCTTTAATGGTGTTTCTTGAATTATGATCTTGTAGAACTATTTTGGTAGGGTTTTCGAGCTCAGACTATGAGCAACTTTTGTGCATAAGTTCTTTAAGCTATTAGGGACCTAGTGGCAGATTTAATTTTGGAATTTTGTTAACGAGTCCCACGATCCTATTTGACCTGACTTTGGGCCCTATTTATATTATAGTAATATGGGTATCATCCTACTTGTAATGACACATAGTTTGTGAAGTTGGTAGTATCATGGCATTTAGAGGACGTGGAGAAGCGGTGAGCAACTTGTGGATGTTTTTGAGATTGTTCTTCGGCATCCAGGTGAGCTACTATCTACTTTCTTTTAGATTGTGCTCTCTAAGATATTGCTTAGTATAGATTTCATGTGGGTTAGGATTGTATATGGAAGGCATATGATTACTTCCTTATCCTAACTTGTTGATTCCCGTAGGATCCCCATGCTAGTTAGTATTATTAAATCCTTAGCTTAGGTTGGTAATTCCTTGCTTAGGCTTAGTTTAGTGTGGTTATCCTCTTTAGAGTTGATGTTTGAAGCTTTAGAATAGTTGGTGATCTAAGTGGCTTTGAATGAGTTTCTATTGATCCTTTAGTAAATTTGGTTGCTCCATATTGAAATTGGTTTGGTTTGGTACCCTCTATTAGTGAATGAAACCTTAGATGCTAGTTATATCTGTAGGATGTTAATTTTTCTCAAATGTTACTAGAGTAGTACTATTCGGTTAGGACTGTGATCCTCAAGTTACCCTTTTTGGTTGTTAAATCTTTATGAATTCCTTCATTTCCTGATGTTATGTGTCAGTCGCTTGAGGAAAAGCAATGATTTTAAGTTGATGGTGTTGATGTGCCGTGGATTTATGGCATTTCTGATGCTTTAACTTAGGAAATCTATAGGTTCTCTAGCGCGTTTTAGTAGATTTGATTTGTTTTTGTATTTGTTTTGCAGAAAAAATAGGAGTTGATGACTAATTATTAAAAACCAGATGTTGCAACAAATTTTTTGGGCCATCTACGAGTCACTTTATTGATCGTATTTTGATCCAAGAGTTGTAGATGGTAGTCGTAGTGGAGTTTCAAAGACTCAAAAAAAACTTTGAGATATATATGTGTGCAGTAATGGTTGTAGTTGCATCCACGAGTTGTAGACTTGGATTGTAGAAAAAGTGCTGAAAGAGGGAAAAACCCTTAGTTGTATGAGTGAGCAGTACGAGCAGTAGAACTGTCTACAATTCATGGAAGCAGATCATGGTTGAGATACCAAATATGAGTAAGAGGCCTGAGTACTACGAAGGGCAAGCACGAGCCAAAACAGTTTCCACAGACTGTAGATCTCGTCCGTGGTAAGAGTCCTGAGACTATGTATTCACAATCATATGACCCATAAACAGGACTATAAACCGTACTTGGGTCCGTAAAAGCTGTCGACTCCAGTTTTCCTAGATCGTTTTGGGTAGGGTTTTTATGTCTATAAATACTTTTTCTAGGTTTTATTTTGTATTGTTATGCACGATTTGGTTCAAGAATTAGAAGTAAACAACTCTTTGCTTTAATTCTTGAAATTTTGAGATATATTACACATCGATCTTTGTTTTAACTTTGAACTTTAATTCAAGATTTTGGATTTTTAATTTTCATATTGTAAGTGCTTGATTTCTATTAATTTAACTATTATTGATTGTGATCATACAATTATGAGTATCTAAATCCATAACTAGGATTGTGGGAACCATGAAGAATCAACGAAGTAGACCTAATACATAGTAATCCTTGAATAGTATGCATGCATGTATTGTTTTTTTACTTATCTTTGATTGCTTTTTAATGGAGTACTACATTAGAACGCACATTATTCTTACTTGCCTAACCAAGGGGGGTAATGAATGGGAAAAACGAATACATAACGGAGATTTGAGGCTATCAACTCTCATTTAATAACTTAAACTTACCCAGGGATAACTAATTCAGATCAAAGGTAAGTGTTAGTAAAGTATACACCCATAGATTAACCATGTTGCGAGGTAAAATTCATCTACTTAGACAACCATAAACTTAGGTGATACATAACTTACCGATCTTGCATGTGTCACATACAAAAAAGTTACTATTAGCTAGTGTTACTTAGTTATGAATTCATGGGGAACATAAATCCCTAGTTTTGTCATGATCTAAAACACTTGAAATTGTTACTTTTTTACTTGCTACTTGCGATAATTACCAACATTACTTTTTTATATACAAAACCCCATTTAGGAAATAATATGACTAAGAGCACAAATAATAGCAATCAAACCAAGTCCAAACCATATTCCTCGTAGGATCGACCCTAGCGTTTGTTAGGTTCTTTATTTGAAAAACTACCACGTTATACCTCTTTTGGGAGGTTTAACTTGGGCGTATCAGTACCATGAACACACAACAATATAGGGGTAAAAATATAGTGGGATCCTATAGAAAAAATAATCTAAAAGGGATAGTCTTCAAAAGAAATCGACCTGGTCACGAGCACCCCCCCGGCCATGGAGGTTCGACATTTGATATGTAGATGAGATTGAGATCAAAGAGTTGCTTAATAGCCACAAAAAGGTGAGATGATTTATAGAGTTCCCCATTATTCTTGTTCAGATACATGAGTTGGGGTTGAACTTTTTCTTTAGTGACCCCGACGAATATTATTTGAACATGATGGGGGAGTTTTATGCAAACTAGCACCATTATATTCAAAGCTATCAAGTATTCATCATAAGAAAAACCATCACGTTCACAATTGGTGCATTATGTCAATTGTTGCATACACCAATATGGGATACACTGTTACGACCCAAGGGTACCCCGTAGACGTAACATGGCACATGGAACCCCGAAAGGCTCCAGCTAAGCCTCTTAGCATATCATCATCACATAAGTAAAGAATAATAGAGAATAGAAACACATTTTTAGTCTTTAAGAAAATTTTCATCAAAGTAAAGCGGAAGTCTAGACATAGTTTCATTTATCCATCTACTACAATCAAGGTCTCAAAATAGGGTCGCAGCCCTTACAATAGAAATCCGAAATGAAATACAAAGAAATGAAGGAAACAACAAAATGTCATTGTCCTTGGATCCATAAGGACATACCACAAGTTTTGGAGAATAGTCAATCCAAGCTTGAACAAGAGTGAAGGATCACCTCAAACGACGGAACCTACACTTTGTGGAAAAAGGTATAAGAAATATGGCTTAGTACAAAATTGCACTAAGTATGGTAGCCCTGCACAAAACCATGAAAATATGCTAAAAAGGGACCATTTAGTTAAAGAGCATGCATTTTATCAAGTTTGAGAATCACTATGAAAGGTAGAGTAAAATCATCATCCGTGAGCATACTCAATATATAAGTCATCACATCATAATAGAAACTCACCATGAATACCCTCAAAGTCTACTTGTGCCATGCATAAGTAAGATACCATACTCCCACCTATGCTAAGTAGAACTCCTTGAGCACCCATAGTTAATAATTCATCTTTTAATTACATAAGGAATAAGCCTTAACCGATATAGACCATGTGAGCTTAACATGGAATCCGGTGTCATGCCCCACACCGAAAAGAGGTGTCCTACTTTCCTAAGCTAGAACTAAGTGTATTAGATTTTAGGTGGATCCACTAGCTAAAGACCTATGAGGGTACATAGTGGATACATAGATTGTTACTAGAAACCCGCCCTTTCTAGCGGGGGAGCTTCCATCTTATGATATACTTTGTAGAAGTCCGTCCTTTCTAGCGGGGGAGCTTCCATCTCATATTCAATATCCACTCGGTGCTAAGCATTACTTCCCACAATTACATGTTTAGTCTTGAAGTGCATTTACAAGTATGAAGGAGTGTCTAAACCCTTCACCCAACACAATTCATAGAATAGCTCATAGATTCAATAGGTGAGAATGGACTTTCAACCTTAGAATCATCATATAGTGAGAAGAATTTTCACATCATGATCATTAGGTGTTTATGAGAATGAACTTTCAATTAACACAATAACTAGATTATAATCATGTTCATAAAACATGTATACATGAAGCCCACAATTTAGCATAATTCCCATGTCTTACCCTTCTTGGATCATGGATCACATTCTTTCAATCAATTTAGGGTTAATACATTCAACATGGATAATATAATGATCAAAAGAACTACATTACAACAATATAATTCCATACAATTGACCTTACTACAATTCACCCACATCAAAGTCATAAATTAGGGTTATGGGGATTTCATGAATTCATGGGGGATTTTTATCATAAAAACACCATAAATCAGTAATTAAACCATAATATAAAACAATTGAATCATTGAAAATGTTTTTAGAAAGAATCCATGACTTAGAATGAAAATCCTAGGTTTTTGGAGAATTGTATACTTTGAAATTGAGAGAGTAAGGACTTCATGGATGAAAGGCTAACCATGAATCAAAACTACCATACCTTTATTGAAGATTCCTCACGAATTTGGGTAGAAAAAAATGAGTTCTTGAGCCCTAGACCTTGAGTTCTTCTTCTTCTTCTTCTTCAATGGAGGTTTTATAGAGAGAAATATTTGGGAGGAAATAAGTTTGATTTGGGGTCTTGAATGAATGAACTAATTGAATTAGTTTAGGGGTCTACTAGGTTTATAGTTAGTTTTAATTAGTATTAACGACCCTACTTAATTAATTAATTAACCCTAGTCCCCTCCCCTAACTCCAACTAAAAACTAAATGACCAACTTATAGCCCTCACTCACGAGACGCCACCCACGGATCGTGGGTGGATCCACGAGTCGTGCTAGTAAGTCGTAGATGAGACAGAGAGTTTGGCCAAGGAGGGGAGGTCCAGTCTCGACCCACGACCCCACCTATGGGGTGTGGGTCCACCCACGGATCATGGATGCCCTTTCGTGGGTAGGCTGCCTTTTTTGGCAGCTTTTTGGGGATGCCTCAAGGTCCTTCTCAAGGACCCTTGGGGGGTCATGACTTGACGTTTACACCCAAAAACATTTATTTTTAGTATCGGGGGTTATTTTACAACTCTAACCTTTACGTTAAACCTCATTTAGGCTAGTAGTTAACACTTTAGGATCTAACTTAGTCTTCTAGTTTTAGGGGGCGTAACAATATCTCCCCCTTGGGGACATTCGTCCTGGAATGACAATCTGGAAACCTTAAGGAATTAACAACTCAAGACTAGCAGCCCATTATGCACGAACATCCAAATATGCAAAATTTACAAATGCACTATTCAAATGAGGCAACTTCAACTCCATCTCAAACATGATCAATGCATAATAAGGGAGTAGGAACTACATCTAACAATCCAATATGCACAAATCTCAATATTTCACATTTTCATAGGAGGAACTCACTTCTCCAACTAAAATAATGCTCAACACAACATCATGGAGCCAATATGCAATTTCTCTCAAGAGCATACTAAAGCATGTTCATCAAAACATCTCATGAAGTCAAATAGGTAACTCACACTAAATGCACAACAACATGAGGAAAATAAATCATGAAAACTCATTTTCTCCTTAAACATGAATTCCATCAAGAACATGCATCATTTAAGGAAACCATGGAAAACACATAACTTACACATGACTTCCAAAACAAGGAAATTCTAGAGGAACTATTTACCTCAAGCTTGAGTAGGAGTAGAAGGAAAGAGATGAGGGTATCGAGACTTCATATCGGCCTCAGTCTCCCAAGTAGCACCCTCAACTAGATGATTTCTCCACAACACCTTAACGGAGGCTACTTCTTTGTGTCTCAACTTCTTGACTTGCCGGTCAAGAATTTCTACCAGAACCTCTTCATAAGAAAGGCTTTCATCAATACCCAATCCTTCTAAAAGAGTAATGGACACTGGGTCCCCAATACACTTTTTAAGCATAGAAACATGAAACACCGGGTCAACCGGAGTCAACTCATTTGACAAGTCCAGTTCATAGGCAACTTTCCCAATACGATTCAAAATTTGATATGGGCCTACATATCGGGGGCTAAGTTTCCCCTTTTTGCCAAACCTCATCACACCCTTCATGGGTGAGATTTTCAAATAGACCCAATCACCTACTTCAAATTCTAGGTCCCTCATTCTCACATCGGCATAAGATTTTTGCCTACTTTGAGCCATTCTCAACCTTTCCCGAATGAGCCAAACTTTCTCAATAGCTTTATAAACTGACTCGAGACCAATAAGGGCAACATCACCTACCTCAAACCAACCAACCGGAGACCCACACCTCCTATCATACAAGGCTTCAAAAGGATCCATACCTATAGTTGAGTGGTAGCTACTATTGTAGGCAAACTCTATCAATGGCAAGTGGTCATCCCAATTACCCTTGAAATCTGTAGCACACTCCCTCAACATATTCTCTAAAGTCCGAATGGTGCACTCCGCTTGACCATCCGTTTGAGGGTGAAAAGTGGTGCTAAGCTTAACCTTAGTACCAAGCCCATTTTGGAATGACTTCAAAAAGTGTGAAGTAAATTGAGTACCCCGATCCAAAATGATGGATAAAGGAACCCCATGTAACCTCACTATCTCCCTTATATACAAATTTGCATAGTCTTCTACAGAAAGGGAAACCTTGACGGGAATGAAGTGGGCTGATTTTGTCATCCTATCAACAATGACCCAAATAGAATCATGTTGCCTTCTAGTATGAGGCAAACCCACAACAAAGTCCATATTCACCTCTTCCCACTTCCAAGTGGGAATTGGGATATCTTGCAACGAACCTCCTGGCCTTTGGTGCTCAACCTTAACTTGTTGACAATTTGGACATTTGGCTACAAATGCCGCAATATCTTTTTTCATACCATTCCACCAATAGACTTCCCGTAGATCACGGTACATCTTGGTGGCTCCCGGATGAATAGAATATCTAGAACCATGAGCCTCTTCTAAAATTTTCTCCCTCAACCCATCCACATCCAGGACACAGAAATGACCTTGGTACCAAAGTACCCCATCTCCCCCTTGGGAGAAAGCCTTAACGGACTTGTTGAGTACCGATTCTTTCAACTCCATTAATAAATGATCAAGGTCTTGTTTAGACTTGAAATCTACCACAAAGGACGATTCAGAGCCTCTATGAACCGTGAAGCCACCCTTAGGTGAATCTACTAGTTGGACACCTAGCCGGGCCAATCTATGAGTATCTCGGGCTAACTCTTTCTTTTCACCTCCTATGTGAGCCACACTACCCATGGATAGTCTACTAAGTGCATCCACTACAACATTAACTTTGCCGGGGTGGTAAAGGACACTAATGTCATAATCCTTCAAAAGTTCTAACCACCTTCTTTGTCGGAGATTCAAGTCTTTTTGGGTAAACACATATTGAAGACTTTTGTGATCGGTGAAAATATTCACATGGACCCCATACAAGTAATGTCTCTATATTTTCAAAGTAAACACAACCGCCGCTAATTCAAGATCATGGGTCGGATAATTCTTCTCATATACCTTGAGTTGCCTTGAAGCATAGGCAATCACCTTCCCTTGTTGCATAAGCACACATCCCAACCCCACTCTAGAGGTGTCACAATAAACAACAAAATGATCGGTACCTTTTGGTAAGGTCAACACCGGAGAAGTAGTAAGTCTATCCTTCAATTCTTGGAAACTTTTCTCACAAGCCTCCGACCACTCAAACTTAGCTTTCTTTTGAGTCAAAGCCGTCAATGGAGAAGCAATGGAGGAAGAAACCTCGACAAACCTCCTATAGTAATCGGCCAAACCCAAAAAGCTTATAATATCAGTAGGGGTTAGAGGTCTAGGCCAACTCTTGACCACATCCGTTTTCTTAGGATCTACATCAATACCCTTGCTAGACATAATATGGCCAAGGAAGGCTACAGACCTCAACCAAAACTCACATTTGCTAAACTTCGCATATAATTGGTGGTCTTTAAGGACTCACAACACAATCCTCAAATGGTCCATATGTTCACCCTCACTCCTTGAATAGATCAAAATATCATCGATAAACACAATCACAAACATATCAAGGTAGTGCCTAAACAACCTATTCATTAGGTCCATAAATGTTGTCGGGGCTTTAGGTTGGCCAAATGACATCACAAGGAATTCATAGTGCCCATACCTAGTTTGGAAAGCCATCTTGGGTATATCATCCCCTCTCACCCTAAGTTGGTGATAGCCCAAACGAAGGTCAATTTTTGAAAAGAAACTAGCCCCTTGGAGTTGATCAAACAAGTCATCGATTCTCAGAAGGGGATATTTATTCTTTTTGGTAACTTTGTTCAATTAGTGGTAGTCGATGCACATTCTAAGAGACCCATCCTTCATTCTGAGAAACAACACGGGAGCACCCCAATGAGAGATACTCGGATGAATAAATCCCTTATCTAGCAAATCCTTTAATTTCTCTTTCAACTCTTTCAACTCGGCCGGAGCCATTCTATAAGGAGGAATGGAGATAGGTTGCGTATTCGGCAAAAGATCAATGCCAAACTCTATTTCTCGCTCACTCAAAATGCCGGGCAAGTCATTGGGAAAGACTTCCAGAAATTCATTCACCACGAGTACTGACTCTAATGAAGGGGTTTCAGACTCAACATCCTTCACCCTAACAAGATGGTAAATGCATCCTTTTGAGATCATTTTCCTAGCCTTAAGTCAAGAAACAAATTGACCTCTAGCGATAGAATTCCCCCTTTCCACTCTAAAATTGGCTCATTTGGAAATTGGAATTTGACAACCTGAGTTCTACAATCTATAAAAGCATAACATGTATGCAACCAATCCATACCCAAAATCACATCAAAATCTAACATGTCTAACTCCACTAAATCCACCAAAGTGACTTTATGAGACAAATAAATGGGAAAACTTCTATAAACTTTCTTAGCCACTACGGACTCACCAACCAGGGTAGAAACCGAAAAAGGTTCTAACAACACTTCGAGGAGTATTTCAAATTTCATGGCCACAAAAGGTGTCACAAAGGACAAAGTGGCACCGGGGTCTAACAAAGTATATGAATTAATAGAAAAGACTTGCAACATATCAGTAACCACATCCGGGGAGCTCTCTTGGTCTTCTCGAGATTGAAGAGCATAAAAATGGTTTTGCTTTTGAGCATTAGAGTTTGAACCGCTTGGAGAAGTTTGCTTATCTTCTTTCCCTTTTGCTGAATGTGTTGGACAATTTCTCAATTGGTGTCCACTCTTACCGCAACCATAACACACACCCAAACCGGCTAAACATTTGCCATCATGTTTCTTACCACATTTGGCACAAGTAGGCTTGATCTTAGAATACCCATCACTATTGCCTCATTGGGGTTTAGGGTTAGACACCCTATCCTTGTTGACCATTGGGGAAGCACTAGAGGAACCTTGGTTGGAGAACCTTTGTCTACCTTGCCCATCAGACTTAGTATTAGAAAAGTCCCCCTTACCGGTCCAAGCCCTCTTCACCTCCCTATTCATCTTCTTGAGCTTTTTCTCATCAATTTGTTTGGCATGGACCATAAGACTTGAAATATTCATAGCATTGGTAAAAACATTCATTGACTACCAATTTAGATATCCCCATCACAAACTTATTCATTCTAGCCCTTGAGTTCGCCACCAAGTTGGAGCATACTTGGATAGTTGGGTAAACTTGAGAGAATACTCTTTCACACTCATCCCCCCTTGTCTAAGGTTTATGAACTCTTACAGTTTTTGCTCCATCAACTCTAAGGGAAAGAACCTATCAAGAAATGCTTCCTTGAACACCTCCCAATATATGGGACCCGCTCCTATTGGCCTCTCACCCTTCCATTGTTCATACCAAATTTGAGCCACATCTTTTAGTTGATAGGCGGTTAGATATGCCTTCTCCTCCGAAGACACCCCATGGCACCAAGTGTCTTGTAAACTTCATCAACAAACCTTTGGGGATCCTCCTCCACCTTGGAACCAAGGAACTCGGGGGGATTCATCCTAGAAAAATCCCCCAATATTGAAGCCATAAAATTCATATTAGTGTTCACTCGAGGCCCAACATCCCTATTGGCTTGAGCCGTTATAGTTTGGGCTTGAGTTGTCATGGCTTGAGCTTGCAATGTCATGGCTTGGGTCAATGTTAGCAAAGTCGACCTATTCTCCACATCCGTCATAACTGGAGGATCATTCAGAGCTTTCTCATATTGAGGAGCTTACGAACTCATTGATTCACATTTTCCTCTTCCACCCTTCTTACGTTGCCCTTCGTGTATTCATTTCCTGAAGACACAGGAGAAGGATTAGAAGGAAGACTTTATAGAGTTAAACTCTATGACACGACTTAAGAGTAATGAAGGAAGTGTAACTTCCTAAACATCTTATAGCCTCTCACTCATAAATGTGGCGCGCTTCACACTATGAATAAGACTCTACTAGACGTGGCTTATGAGACATCATCCTAGAATCATTCTAAACCTTTTGCTCTGATTACCAAGTTTGTTACGACCCAAGGGTACCCCCTAGACGTAACATGGCACATGGAACCCCAAAAGGCTCCAAGTAAGACTCTTAGCATATCATCATCACATACGTAAAGAATAATAGATAATAGACACACATTTTTAATCTTTAAGAAATTTTTCATCAAAGCGGAAGTCTAGACATAGTCTCATTTATCATCTACTACAATCGAGGTCTCAAAATAGGGTCACAACCCTTACAATAGAAATCCAAAATGAAATACAAAGAAATGAAGGAAATAATAAAATATCATTTGTCCTCGGATCCATGAGGACATACCACAAGCTTTGGAGAATAGTCAATCCAAGCTTGAACAAGAGTGAAGGATCACCTCAAACGCCAGAACCTACACTTCGTGGAAAAAGGTAGAAGAAATATGGGTTAGTACAAAATTGCACTAAGTATGGTAGACATGCACAAAACCATGAAAATATGCTAAAAAGGGACCATTTAGTTAAAGAGCATGCATTTTATCAAGTTTGAGAATCACTATGAAAGGTAGATTAAAATCATAATCCGTGAGCATACTCAATATACAAGTCATCACATCGTAATAGAAACTCACCATGAATACCCTCGAAGTCTACTTGTGCCATGCATAAGTAAGATCCCATACTCCTACCTATGCTAAGTAGAACTCCTTGAGCACCCAGAGTTAATAATTCATCTTTTAATTACATTAGGAATAAGCCTTAACTAACATAGACCATGTGAGCTTAACATGGAATCAGGTGTCATACCCCACACCGAAAAGAGGTGTCCTACTTGCCTAAGGTAGAACTAAGTGTATTAGCTTTTAGGTGGATCCACTATCTAAAGACCTATGAGGGCACATAGTTATGGGATACAAAGATTGTTACTAGAAACTCGCCTTTTCTAGCGGAGGATCTTCCATCTTATGATATACTTTGTAGAAGTCCGTCCTTTCTAGCGGGGGAGCTTCCATCTCATATTCAATATCCACTCGGTGCTAAGCATTACTTCCAACAATTACATGTTTAGTGTTGAAGTGCATTTACAAGTTTGAATGAGAGTCTAAACCCTTCACCCAACACAATTCATAGAATAGCTCATAGATTCAATATGTGAGTATGGACTTTCAACCTTAGAATCATCATATAGCGAGAAGAACTTTCACATCATGATCATTATGGACTTTCAATTAACACAATAACTAGATTATAATCATGTTCATAAAGCATGTATAATGAAGCCCACAATTTGGCGTAATCCCTTAGTCTTACCGTTCTTGATTCATGGATCACATTCTTTCAATCAATTTAGGGTTAATACATTCAACATGGATAATATAATGATCAAAAGAACTACATTACAACAATATAATTCCATACAATTGACCTTACTACAATTCACCCACATCAAAGTCATAAATTAGGGTTATGGGGATTTCATGAATTCATGGGGGATTTTTATCATAAAAACACCATAAATAAGTAATTAAACCATAATATAAAACAATTGAATCATTGAAAACGTTTTTAGAAAGAATACATTACTTAGAATGAAAATCCTAGGTTTTTGGAGAATTGTATATTTTGAAATTGAGAGATTTAGGACTTCATGGATGAAAGGCTAACCATGAATCAAAACTACCATACCTTAATTGAAGATTCCTCATGAATTTGGGTAGAAAATATGAGTTCTTGAGCCCTAGACCTTGACTTCTTCTTCTTCTTCTTCTTCTTCTTCAATGGAGGTTTTAGAGAGAGAAATATTCTGGAGGGAATAAGTTTGTTTTGGGGTCTTGAATGAATGAACTAATTGAATTAGTTTAGGGGTCTATTAGGTTTATATAATTAGTTTTAATTAGTATTAACGACCCTACTTAATTAATTAATTAACCCTAATCCCCTCCCCTAACTCCAATTAAAAACTAAATGACCAACTTACAACCCTCACTCACGAGACCCCACCCACGAACCGTGGGTGGGTACACGAGTCATGCTGGTAAGTCATATATTAGATAGAGAGTTTGTCCAAGGAGGGGAGGTTCAGCCTTGACCCATGACCCCCACCTACGTTGCGTGGGTCCACCCATGGGGCATGGGTCCATCCACGGATCGTGGGTGCCCTTTCGTGGGTAGGCTGCCTCTTTTGGCAGCTTTTTAGGGCTGCCTCAAGGTCCTCCTTGGGTCCTTGGGGGGTCATGATTTGACGTTTACATCCAAAAACATTTATTTTTAGTACCGGAGGTTATTTTACAACTCTAACCCTTACGTTAAACCTCATTTAGGCTACTAGTTAACACTTTAGGCACTAGCTTAGTCTTCTAGTTTTAGGGGGCTTAACATACACACCCATTGGAGATAACGAACACAAATCCCCCATATCATGAGATTTTCCACACACTATGTGGTCTTAAATCCATGGTAAGATAGACCATCCATCAAGTGAATGAACCCACCATAATTTCCCATTTGCTAACTTAAATAGGGAAGCCAGTGCATAACTTGTAGTTGTCTCATTCCAGGGACACACATGTCACTTATCATCTAAGATAATGTGTGTCTAGTTTATGCTTTGATGACAAGGATCCTTATTAATATGGGGGTAGTGCTAAAGAATGCGATGTGGAAACAAGGTGCATAAGGGCATTAAGTCCAATTTTGGCAGCTTGATGACTCAGTATTTGAGAGACCACAACATAGAGGAGGAGGACATGGATGTTAGACCACCTCAAAATGCAAGATGTGTGAATGTGAAGACTTCAATTAATCCAAACACTAAGCATGGTCATACATTTACTATTGTCGAACGTAATGCTTGGGAAGATATCTACCATAGACACATGTACAACATATATATGCTGATAAGTCATGGAGAACGCCTTTCTACAAAGGTAGATATGCAACAAATCTACCAGGATTATCCCCTTAGTGTCAGTGCTCAGTGGTTATATCGCATGGGCCCATATTTTGAAGAGCTATGTGATGATGATGTCTCGACAAATGAGGAGCTAGCAGAGGAATACTCTAATGAGGAATCTAATAGAGAAGATGAGAAAAACTCTCACACGGAGTATGAGTAGATTAGGGAGTGATTTTTATTTGTTTCCCCACTTTTTGATTTGTCTTGATTTAAACTTTAATCATTTATGATGAGCTCTCCAAATAAGCGCAAGCTTATCGCCAAATGTCTCTTCTATTACGAAGACCGCCTGGTCTTGAAGCTTATCCAGGAGATGTTTATTATTTGCATTCATGCCTTTTGGAAAGAGCCACTAAATTAAGTTCTAATTTAGGTGAAAGAAGTATGACCACCTTACCAATAGTTGAAACTAAATCCTGAGATGTTTCATCTTATATTCCTACTAATATAATTTCCATTATTGATGGACAAATCTTCATATCCATCGACCTATTTAATTCTAGAATCAGACCTACTATTAATGTGGGTATCTCCGTTTCCAGAGTGGAGTCCACAACTCAAATAAGAGCCATGAAATAAGTAGCTGGTAAATTAAAATTAGAACTAGCGCAATTCATAGAATCAGAAGCCTCTACACAATTTTCTTCTGATCTCGATAAAGCTAGTCAGAATCAATTGGCAAGAGGTCAACGATTACGTGAATTGCTTAAACAATCCCAATCAGATCCTCTCACGGTAGAAGAGCAGATAATAACTATTTATACCAGAACAAATGACTATCTTGATTCATTAGAAGTTGGACAGGTAAGCAGTGCAATGTTTTAAGTGAGGGGTGGAGGAAATTTATATTTTTCTTCTATTTCATAGAGTTCATAAGGCTTGTTTTGTCACGACCCAAGGTAACTCCCTAGGTGTAACATGGCTTATAAAACCCTGAGAGGCCCCATACAAACCACTTAGCATTCATCATACAAGATAATATAATAAAGAGATTTAAAAGGCAATTTCAACATATAAATTTTATAGATAAAAATAGAAATCTAAACATCGTCTCAAAGCCATCTAGTACATATTAATGAATCTGGGCATAGCCCGTACATCATATTCCAAAACTGAAAGTAAGGAAAGACTGAAAACAATAAATGTACGATCCTCAAAGCATGATGACTCACCAAAGCTCAAAATCTCCTAAAAAAACTCTGGCCATGAAACTGGGAACCCTGACTGCCGGACCCTACATTTGGGGAAATGTAGACAAAAGTTGTTAGTACAAGCATGTACCAAGTATGATAGCCGTGAATAAAAACATTTAAAAACACGCTAAAAGGGACATTTCCATAACATGCAATGATTAAGATAAAACATGAGTTTAAGGCATTTAGAAAGCATAAGTCGTAAAATAAGGTCAATGCAAACTAACATCTTGAAAACATTTATGAGATACTTATAAAAATAACCTTAGTTCATTATTGTAGGAAAGTTACCTTTTAACCGACATAGTGACCATGTAAGCTATTAAACGTGGAATCCGACGTCTCCTACACCAAAAAGGGTTGTCCTACTTGCCAAGGTAAGGACCATGAAATTCTAGCTTAAGTGTATCCACTACCTAATGTCTAGATAAGACAACATCATATGGTGGCACTGATACGTCCAAACTTACACCTCAATTAAGAGGTATAAATTGTCGAAGTCAATTTATAGAACTCAACGTGAGTTGAGGTCGATCCCACAAAAAAATTCTTTACAGAAGTAGTTTCACTGTCGCGTTTACCCAAATGTTGTTATTATTTCCTAAAGAAAACAATCACGGAATGTAAATTGGGTTTAGCTGTAAAGCTATAGTAACTAAGATTTTTAAGAGAAATTCGGATTAACAATTAACAAAGTATTAATTCTAATGTTGTTTTGATAATTAAATGAAACTAGGACTGTGTTCCCCATAACGTTGCCTCTAATGTTTTTCCCTAAATGAGTTTTAGGCAATTCATCTCTACAAAATACAGGCGAGTTAGGCATATCTAACACTTCTCAGTCTAATTATATAACTTTCACTCAAGTCCTCTCGGTCTTAGAGTGTTAAATAGAATTACTCTCGCCTAGGATAGTTTTAAAGTTTTTTTCTCTCGAACTCGAACTTTGACTCTATTTCATCAGGTTAATTCAACTTTTTCCTAACTATCACTTTTCTCTCGAACAAATGACATATACATGCTACTTCTAATGCATGCACTCATTAGAATATATGAATAACAAAAACTGAACTATGATTTTCAAATGTAAATCGCCTTCTACTCGTCTTACAAAATTATACTTAGATTTACGTCATAGATCCCGCAATCCCAATCGTGGTATTTAGCCACTCATGATTTTACGCAAACATAGAGAATTATATAATGAAAACATGATAAGAAAGTACTTACGAAATTATTCAAAAATCGATAAGCACTTTGATAATTCAAAATCTAAATCCAACTTCGAAACTTGATTCAATGTTAATCGTCCAAAACCAAAGCTAAGAATATGTCAAAACTCATTCCTCGTTCCCGATATGAAAATATGAAAACTAAAAAAATAACCTAATTAATTCAAATAGAATGTTTAAAAAGAGTCCTACTCTAAGTAGGACGAAATTGTCACGCAACTTCACAATTGCCTCTACGATTCGTCAAGGGCTTCATGGTTCGTGAAACCCTTCGTGGTCTTTACTTGCACTCATCCAAAATAGGTTCTTCAAGGACTGTACACTGGATCATCACCACACACAATACCACAGATCGTGATAGTGATCATGGTCCGTATAGGTGCCCGTGGTCTTCACTTGGTCAATTCAATCTTCAGCTTTTTGAACCTGCTCACTGGATCACCTTCATGATCACCACCACGGGCCGTTATGGGGACCATGGCCCGTGAGGCCTTCCGTAGTCTTCACTTTAGTCGCCTTTCCACTTTATCTCTCCAAGACCTAAACACTAGTTCCACTGTACGGATATTACCACGAACCATTGTGAGGACTACGTCCCATGAAGGCGTCCATGGTCTTTACTTGGTCCACCAATATGTTATCTTCCATGACTTCTCACTAGTTCCAATTCACGAGCCCTTTCACGTCAGTCATGATCTTCACGACCCGTCAAGGCATCCGTGATCTTCAATTGGTTCCATTCATTTTCACACTGCATTTTCTTATTTTCTTTCTTCTTTCACGTCCACATGTTTTACCTGTACAAACACTACCAAATACATCATATCCATATAAATACACTCGATTCTAGTATTAATCCTTTGTTTTCAAGCATCAAATGTGCCAAGATTTTATGGCACATCAACACCCTCAACTTAGAACCATTACTTGTCCTCAAGTCATGAGAAAAGAATACATTTAGAGCTCAAACATTCAAAACCTTTTTGAAACTATGCAACACCTCTCTCAACTACAAGTTGTATCCAAAACCATCAATCTAACATGCAAGGATCAATATATGACATCCCATTACTCACAGTCGACCATGCTTATGCATGTGTATTATCAGCTAACACAATTTAACTATCAAATGCAATCACTGTGTCCTTACACCAAAGAAGTCTCTCACTCATGATAATTGGGACTAAGTTCTACGCTCGCACTCTCAAAGAATTTTTAACACTAGCAACAAAAGACCATAGGCTTGCCTTTGCTTTCTATACTCTATCATTCAAACACCCGGAATAGGATCACTGTATGACTTTATCGACTTGTAACATAGGCACAGGCTAGGGAATGGATATTTGGGTGTAACGCCCCTCAAAATGAAGTAGGATAAAGTAGAGCCTCACATGGGTTTTATGCATTAATAACTTGTAAAATAAAAAAAAAAGAGGTCCAACTAAGTGAGGGGTAGTTTGGGGATTTATTTTTAAGTGGTTTTTATTATTTTAGGTATATTAGATCATTTAAATGAGGGTTATAACTATATTCTTCAAATTAGAATTTCCAAAGTCTTTCTCTCTCTATTTTTCTTTCTAACTCAAGGAAGAAGAGGAGTTGGAGCTAGGGTTGAAGATTTCAAGTGATTCTTCTTCAATTTTCGTGGGTTTTCAACTTAGAGGTATGGGGATCTTTTATCCATGATTATTCTTTCTTTCAAGGAGCCCAATCAAAAGGTTTTCAAGGTTTTTCAAATACACACAAAAACCTATTTCGATTCTAGAGTGGGTTCTTGCATAAAAAGGTTTTAAATAATTATTAATGGATTTTAGAAAGACATCCCCATGAACCCATGTCTTCTCAAATTCTCTAAATTTGGCCTAAAGGGGGTGTATTGATTTTGTGTAATTGA